>CP139506.1:218388816-218632126 GCA_021014915.2 Artemisia tridentata subsp. tridentata
ACGATGGAAAATGGAGGCAGCGTAACCCCATATGTCCAATTAACCGAACAAGTGTGAAGTACCATAAATCTATGTTAAGCTTAAAAGTATCCCGTGAGAATCAACTGATGATAACATTTCTACTCTTTTATACTCCTTACAGCTAACTCTTTACCAACCCCATTATCATTCTGACGGCTCATTGTAGTGACTACTAATGGAGAAAACCCAATGTGACAAACTTGAGACTGAAGTAAAATAACCCGAATTTGTGACTTAAACTTGCACTATTGTCCAACTAAGAACCAATACTGAGAATTTCAATACAGGTAGAATCATATACCCATCTAACCATCCTTAACTGTATATGAATTTCTTTCGAATTATCCACAGCTTTTTGTGACACCTGAGCACTACAACGTAACTCCTTTAAAGTGATAGCTATATATTGTGAGCACAACAACGTAACTCCTTACATCAGGTATAACTAGACAAATCAAGTCTTAATCATTCTGACGGTTAAAAGCTCGAACAAGGATCTCGAAGAATCATGCATCCAACCAACCCCGGTATCTTGAGATACTAAGTACACGCACCCGTGAAATCCTACTTCAACCTCAAATAAATAATAATGAATAAACCCCGTAGTCATCTCGTACGGTTTAATACCCAAAACTAGCCTTTTTGACGGTTTAATGAATTTGATAATGGTTTTTCCCGATCTTGTCCAGAAACCGCATAACCCCGTGAAAAATATTCACTTTGTCATTACGAACCTCAAAAATAACCAAGAAACCAATAATTATACCAAAAGATTCATCTTTATAAAAAATTTGAGTCCAATGACCAAAGTTAGACAAATTTTTGGATCTAATCCATCTAGCCCGTTTAATAGCTCAACACAAATCCAGCCCAAACTACATTTCCATAACCCAAAAAAAAATTCAGCCCAACATAAATTAGGAGTTATAATTGGCCTATTTAATCCAAACCCAACAAACCATAATAATCACGGTGTAAAGCTTATCCTAATCATTCTCATTTTCTTAACCCTAACACCTCTTACATCCGCCCCCATCTAATATCTTCTTCCAAATTGTACTCGGCAATCACCAATAAGAAATCTCAACATCTTTCTTCGATTCAAACGAAACGAAGCAATCCAAACCTTTTTCCTTTCTGCTAATCGTGACTGAACACCATAAAGCACGAGTCTTCAAGGTCTTTATAACAAAGGTCTCGGGTAAGGCTTTTCTTGTTGTGTTTTTGTTTTGTTTCTTTTGTTATGATTGTGTCTTAGAACGAACCAAGACAAGAGGATAACATAATTGTTATCTTACTTGTCTTTTGTCTCGGATATGTAATGAAGCTTAGCTTCAACAAGTAAGGATCGATGATGCTAATGTTCACACATATAAGATTCTTTAGGGTTTTAACCACAAGTGAACAAACTGAGATCCAGTTTTGTATTTCTTCATTCTTGTTAGTTTGAACCGAACCAAATGAGGTTTATGACATAATTGTTATAAGAATTTCCTTAATTATTTCGGACATAAATTGAAGTTGTGTCTTCAACAATGATCAGTGATGAGTTTCTCTTATGCTTCTATGACCTTAAAGGTGTGATATAATTTTGTAACCCACGAGAAGAGAAAAACTGAGATTGTTAATAATTTTTTTATGAGTGTCGAGTCATGGTTTTTAGAGCAGTTGTATATTGTTGTTGAAGTGAGGAGTTGGAGATGGGATTAGGATAGTGATGTTGGATTTGTTGTTTGGTTGGATTTGTTGTGGTTGTGGTAACTTCTTTAGTTCATCATAGTCTGGACTTGTAATTTTACTTTTCGGTTTAGTTTGTGACTTATGATGTTAAATACTGAAGTCCACAAAAGAGTAAGGTATTTAGTTAGTTCAATGGTCTTCCTTCTCTTCATCTTCTTTCTTTTCATTTGTCAAATTCGAAAACTGGTTTTAATACTAATTGCGATAGCAATTGCGATAGGCAATTGCGATGAAGTTGACTTGTCCAATTGCGGTAAGGCCAACTGCGACAAGTCCAATTGCGACAAGTCCAATTTCGACAAGTCCAATTGCGATAAAAGCAATTGCGATAAACCCTTGGGTAATTTCGATAGACACAAGTCCAATTGCGACAAGTACAATTGCGACAAGTCCAATTGCGATAAACCCTTGGGTAATTTCGATAAATCCTTGGGTAATTTCGATAATATCTATATAACTTGTACAAGTTAGAAGATATTTTCCTTTGTCGAAGTATTCCACAAGCTTATACAAGCAAGGGAATACTGAGTAAACGTTGAAGTGTGTAGAAGTTTCCGACCAGTTTTCCGTTCACTCTTTCGACCATTTTTTTTTACCCCAAATAATCACAGGTTTGGTACAAACAGTCACAAATCGTTAATAGAAACATAAAAACAGATACTTGGATAATAATACCCTCGAAACAGTTATGTGAAAACTGGAAATGATTTAAGTATACACTTTTGACCAAATATTCGTTGCAAATACACTTTAAGAAACTGTTAAACACAAAACTATATCAAAAAAAGTTGAAAACTTGTTAAAACAGTTTAATAAAGTCACGGATTTGACAAGATTTTGACAAGATGAAAACCACAAATCAACCAGTAACTAAAAGCTTGCTCTGATGCCACTTGTAGGATTGTGTTTTAGGTTGATTATGTGATTCGGGAGGTCGGGGATGATGAAACCATGAGTTAGCCATTGTTAGAGAGAGAGTAGAGAGAAAGTAAAGTGTGTTTTATTGATTATGTGAAAGAGTAAATTACACACTAAGTCTCACCCCTCCATGGAAGTATAGAGGGGTATACATAGCCTTACACATGCTTAACTATCATTATATTACATAACTAGTCTATGTGATTTGGCTTTACAAGATAACTAATGTTAGAGGAGCAATCCCGTAAATGTCATTCCACATGCTTAACTATCTTTACGTGTTAGAGGAGCATTCCCAACAACATGCTCAGTGGATGAATAATTCCCGCCAAGAACCTGAATCACAAAAGTGAACAGGATCCTCCAAGCCACATGAAAAGAGTCTTTAGTCACTGGAATTTTATTCAAGTAACTACGGTTTAGAGCTATTTTGGCTAGCTCAGCCTTAATAGCCTCAGGCTCAGGGTGAGTAGCATACTCACCATGTTTGTAGGCTAGCCCAGTAGATGAACAAAAGGTGTCATAATCAAGGGTCAGTGGCCTTTGGCCGTTCATCACTGAGAACCTGATGAGAAATTGATGTGTCTTCGTTGTAGCTATAGATTATGTTATCAAGTTTTAAATTTATATTTAGCCGACTTAACCTATAACAAACACTAACGGGCAGTGTACCCGATCAATGCAGCCTAGTTGGTATGTAGAGTGTCGATCACTAAGAGCGGAACGTTAACACCTAAATATCTATCAGTATTTTAAGCCTAAAGTTAGTTCTAATTGAACCCAATCTAACGCAAGGGGGTTTTCAGCCTGAGAGAATGGCACGATGTGTAGATTAAGTAAAGCTGTAAATAAAAGCAACAAGGCTAATTGTTTAAGAGGTCAAGCCGATAGTAAGGAAGATGTGCTCGCTAATTGTTTACTTATATATGATGAGTACTAATTATGTTCTTTCTCCATGGTTGCTTACGTGTATGCGTATCTTATGCCAATGTCTAGATCCAGTCTAAATGTCTAGATTTTGGTTTTTAAGTCTCCTCAACGGAAAAGTCCTATCACGACTAATCAGAAATCCGCCTAAAGTCCACCTTAATAATTATTTAGTTTATTTATTAATTAACCCTTAAGGACTTACATTAATCATGCAAACGATGTTAATGAAGTAATTGAGCGAGCCAAATAGCAGACAGGGCACGATAAACTAATAAAGTAACCAAAACATACGCATAAGCATTGCAGACCAATAAAACATCATATAATCTTTAATGAGTGAAAGTATATTAAGAACAAAACTAATGAAAGAAAGAGCATGCTAACCAAACGATTAAAGAGTACTAATACAATTAATCAAATCTTCCTATGTAATTATGCACTAGCAGGACCATTTTATTGCTCTGATTTCATCCTTTTGGTTGTGTCTTTGTGTGGTCATACGTCGCCTCTTTTAGGTATTGTGTCTTTGAAATTCGGTTGTGAATGGGGTATTTATACATTCTGGAAACTTAGTCGATACGGCGTATCCATTTATTCGATACCCCGTATCTCAGTAACCTAGCGTGGGGCCCAAGATTATTATATTCTGGAATATTCGTACACCGCCATATGATACGGCGCATCACTGAGCTTCATACGGCGCATCTTGTCTTCTTATCTTGGAAATCTTGTGAAGTTTTCAAGGTAGATACGGCGAATACTGTTGATTTCATGCGGCCTATCATGGGCAAAGCAAGTCAGATCTTCTCGTTGACCAAAGTTTCATATACGGCGTGTGGGAGAAATCCATACGGCGTATGCTTCAAAGTCAGGCAATTGTCTTCTTATTCGTCTAAGTCTTGGTATACGGCGTATCCGTCTAGAATGATACGGTGTGTCTTCCTTCAGTTCAGTATACTTTTCCAACTTGATCCATTTTGCTCCAATTTACGTCCAAAATAGCTAACTTTCACCAATTAGTTGTTTATAATTGAGATTTACAAAAGTAAGCGATTAAGTATCAATTCTCATATAAAATAATATAAAACAAGCAATATACATAGGATAAATGATGCTAAAAATATGTTGTTATTTGATGTCATCAAAAAACCCCGACTTGAACTTTACCTGTCCTTAAGTAAACCTTATATTAAACTTATGAAAATGTCTCTTATACATTCGTCTAGGATTTTTTTAGTGAAGCATTTATTCATTAAAGCATAATTGCACAACCAAACACCTCACGAAATAGGAAAATGAAATCACTCACATCACTTAAGTTATCTATGTGGTAACATTTAAGTAATTCGCTTAATTGCTCAGTCGTGACGAATATTCTATCATAAGCTTGGCAAGGATACACATCTCCCCCACAAACCTAAGGAGTGACAAGTCTAAAGCGTTAAATTGGGTTAATTATGATAAGGCTTAAGGGTTAAACCTAGATTCATTCAAACATCTCCTACACAAACACAATAGATCTCTAGCGCGAATCCTTGATTCCTCAAACGACGGATGGTCACTAAGGTGGAACCCTCGCTTGCGCGTCATTCGATTAGTCAAAAACTCGAATGGTCACTACCATATTCATGCACTTGACATTCTCACAAAGCCATTACTTTATCCGGATGCTCGAGAGCTAACAACGAATGAAGTAATTGGTAAAGGGTAAGGATAACATTTGGGAAATAATTTGTGTAAAATAAAATAAACAAACAGATAGATTAAGTCCTAACAAGTGTGGTTAATTACTTCCTAACCATCCCATGAAAAAGACACAAATCATAGACTAACTCATGCTTTAACACGGAAACTCACGCTTTAATAGGTAGACACGAATTAGACTCAATGATGTCTTGATCATCATTCACAAACCATAGTTGGCGTTCCCATAACGATCAACTCTCTTGGAATCCATAAATATAGTACAACAAATAGTGGCGATATCTCCACTAATACATAACTTACATCGTTGGTTATATAACATGTACCAACGAATAATCGATTAGTTTATAAAATATAAATTCGGTTAAGTTTAGACAAACCGATTATCTCACTCTTTCTTTATCTCCCTTTTTTTTCTTTTTAATTTTTTTGATTTTTTTTAATCATTAATCAAATAACTAAATGGTGTAAAATTTCACCACAATAATAAATCTAGATGATTTATATATATATATATCAAATATATATATATATATATATATATATATATATATATATATATATATATATATATATATATATCAAAACTTTAGATATAAAAATAATAGTGAAAGTAGGAAACACACGAAAAATAAAAATACAATATCTACTTTCACTTCCCATTGCATTGTGCAATTCCCGACCTAATGTGACAACTGGTAATTTAGGGAGCCGTTTTATTTCCGCATTTCTTAAAATGTATCGTCGTAAACATTTTGGACATGATTTTTTTTAAGATTATGTTGAGTTTGACTCGTATTTTGGATTATCTACGTGGATTATTATGTCGTTGAATTATTTTGCGTGACGTTAATTTAGGCACTACTCCGACTCCGGCACTAGGAAACCTAATAAGTCGAGCTTAAACGAGAAACGATCGCGTCTTATTTTATAAACGTAATTGTTATCAAACTCGATGGAAAAACATTTTTAAGACGAACGGTGATGATTAAAAATTTATTTGTGTGACGATTTATATTTTTCGTGGATAAAAACTAGTAAACTCGGGAAATAATGATAAAAAAATTATTCCGCTAGTCCTTGCCCGACTCTTCAAATGAAACGAAAATAAAACACAAGGACCTTAATGCAATTTTCGGATTCTTAACATCAATAAATATCCCAAACCCTAAAATATTATTTCATTTTCTTCATCTTCTCAAACAAAACCCTCTCTCCCTCCTCCTCTTGCAGCCGCCGCCGGCACCACACCCAACCACCATCACCACCGCCCCTACAACTACACCACCACCACCATAATACTCCTCTCACTCTCCTCTTTCTTTTGGTATACATCACGCGCCTCAAATCCAACCCCAACCACTCGTTATTTTTGATTCGTCACTATCAAAACCCTCCCACTATCATTTCTAAACTCTAAACGTATAGATCAAGTGAAGAAACGGTAAGAACACGCGTTTTTACGCGTGTGTTGACTCGTTCACGGGTCAAACTCGTAGTTTTATTAATTTTTCGGGTTAAAACAAATGGGTTTTGATGTTTTATACAAGTAAAATAGTTTGGTATCCACTTGTGTGTGTCGTGTTTTTGTGGTGTCACTGTGAAGCCGAGAGCTTAAGCTCTCGGTATGGGCTTATTTTCGGCTTGGTTGCTAACCTTGATGTCTTTGTTGATTAGTTGTATGTTTATTTCATTTTTGGTTCGAATGGGTTTGCTCGAATCCGATTGTTTGGTTATATTCTTGTGGTTTGTTGATACGGTCGTGAAACCGAGACCATTTGGTCCGTTTGCTTTTGCTGTTGCGACGAGAAAACTAGAGCCGAGACCCTCTTGGCCTCGGCAGTACTTGCGGTTGTGGTTAAAAACCATTTTTATTATGATTGTTATTCTTTTTTTTGCTACTCTTGTTATTATTATTGTTGTTGTTGTGTTGATTGAGATAATGGGAATCGATTGTGTGACGATTATTAGTTGACGGAGATTAGATTAGACGTGTGTCGTAGACGACCACGAGTGGTTGAAGTGGATTGCGGTGATGAGATTTAAATTGTTGTATATATAGATTTAATATGGATTGATATAATAAGCCGAGAGGTCATGACTCGGACTTGTGACTCGAAACAAATAATAACTCAAGATAAAAATAAAAAAATGAACTCGAAACATCCGCATAAATATATATATATGCAACAACGATAATCAGGTAAGCGTTTTCAAGTAAATAATAACAAGTATATTATACTTGTTAGGTTTATTAAAACAAAACTAAAATTCATTTTATAAATCATTAGTTTATTAACAACATAACTAAAGGTTTATTTTTAAGAGTTATTAAATGTTTCGAGGGCACGTAAAACAAGAGGTATTATTAGAGTAGTATTGAGGATATCATGGAATTATTGTCAAGTTGACGAAGCGGATAAGTATCTGATCATTCGTTCAAGTAACATATTAAGTCTTAAGGTTTTATCACTAAATTTTCATGTTGTCGTAGAGATTGTTTAGAGTATTGCTTCAAACTGTCGTGGGCTATATGAAGTTTACTTTGAGTCGTTTACGTCTTGGTCGTTTTGCTTGGCGTGTGTTCACTTGAGTCATGTCGTGTCACCACTACACACCGTCGATACCAAACGCTAATAACTAATATGAGAAGGAGATTTTTGGAATTTAAAATGGAATCCACGGGGGATAAATTAACTTCTGAAAGTTTTACATTTGAAGATGATATTAAGGAAAGCTTACATTATTAGGTTGTGCCGAGTCCGTGAGTGCCGATACTTGAGAGCTGCCGAGTACTTTACTTCTGTAGATCTTGTTGTGTTCTGCTTGCTTGAGGTGAGTTCTCGTAGCCCCACTTTTTAACGTGTTTTTACCTTGGGGTGGAAATGGTACTCAATGCTTTTGAATGTTTTCATGCTGTGATCTACTGTTTTTATGATTTTGGACAATATGTGTGTTGTGATTGCAATATGTGCCTTACTGTGTGAATTCAAGTTGTATGACTTATCTTGAACGTGCGAAACTGTCTAGTGATACTTTGTTAGTATAATTTTGGGAAGTAGCACCCAGTATATCATTTTGGGAAGTGGCACCCAGTACATTATTTGGGAAGTGGCACCCAGACTATGTGTGGACTATATATGCGGGTTTGCAGCCTGTGATAGTTTGTGATTCTTACTATATGCTCGAAATTGCATATCTTGCTCACTGTTGTCCTACCTTACATTATTCACAGCATCGTGGGTCAACTTTTAAACCTACGAGCTCACCAACTTTATGTTGACATTTTCGAGTATCCATTTTCAGGTGCTAAGACTGAAGTCCCACTAGAAGGTTGAGTACTGGCCTGGCTTAGCAAGACTTAAGACAAGACCCTTCCGGGTTATATCCCGTGAAGTTGCATTTTGTTATTCTCTAGTAATGTTGTTTAACTTTGAGACTTATGTTATCTTGGATCTTTGTTGGTATCCCGGTTGTGGGAGTTTGCGACTATTATCTGTCTTATGTTATGCATTTAGTATTTCTCTATTGTGACACCTTGTGTTCTTGACTATGAGGTCATACCCCGTGAATGCCTTTCCGCTGCGCCATTTTTGGGGTGTGACAGATTGGTATCAGAGACCAAGGTTATAGAGAATTAGGTGGTTTAACCTAGACTATAACCTAAGAATCCTCATATAGTTTGCATTATAGGAACTACGTGCGCGGTTATGTGACACGAAGTGATGATGATAAGTAAATACAGCATGATGCTATCCTAAAAACGCCTGGCCAACGTTTTTACGACAACATGATGCGGCATGGACTTATCAAAGTCATGGAGTGTCAGATAAGGAGTTAAGTACAATAGCACGACGCGTACATCGACCTATCTTACCTATCTCCGATCTAACGTGTACCAATGTCCTACTTTGTAGAATCATGCCTCCAAGAAGGTCGGCTCGAATTAACCGAGGTGTTCCACTACCAAGGGGTGGAAGGACTGGTGGACGAGGAGGTAGGGCAGGAGGTCGCGGCACGAGAAGCGACGATGCCAGCAATGAGACTCCTGATGTTGCTACCCTTGTCGCTCAACAACTAAGGGAGCTGCTACCCACTATTGTCACCCAAGTTGGTGACCATATCAGTAACCAAGGGAATAACGCGAGTGGAAATAATCAAGCGGACAACAACGGTGGAAGTGATCACGTCAATGACGAAAACCACAACAACGGTAACAAGGGATGTACTTACAAAGAGTTTACTGCGTGCAAACCGATGGACTTTGATGGTACTGGGGGTGCGATAGCTTATACCCGATGGGTCGAGAAGATGGAGTCAGTGATTGACATAAGTGAGTGTGCGAGTCATCAGAAGGTGAAGTATGCTGCTTGTTCTTTGATTGGGAAGGCATTAACTTGGTGGAATACGCAAATTCAGGCTAAGGGCAGAGAAGCTGCTATAGGGATGAGTTGGGATGAATTCAAGGCATTGTTAAAAGAAGAGTATTGTCCAGATAATGAGATGCAGAAACTGGAAAATGAGTTCTACCATCACACCATGGCGGGAACCGGGCATGCGGCTTATACGGATAGATTCCATGAGCTCGCTAGACTAGTACCTCATATGGTCACACCTGAATCTAAGAGAATAGAAAGGTACATCTATGGGTTGGCCCCTGAAATTCGTGGAGTGGTGAAAGCAACTGAGCCTGCTACTATCCAGAGCGCAATACTGAAATCTGCAGCCCTGACGGATGAGATGATCAGGAATGGGACATTGTCAAAGAGTGGTGAAAAGAGGAAAACCGTGAGTGAGCCAAGTAAGCAAGATGGAGCAAATGGTAACAATAAGAAAGCTAAGTGGGGAAAAGGATTTGTGGCAACTGGTGCTGTCAAGAAAGAGTATCATGGTTCTCTCCCTAACTGTAACAAATGCAACTACCACCATCCAGAGACCAAGCCATGCCAGGTAGTATGCTTCAACTGTAAGCGACCTGGGCATATGGCGAAAGATTGTAGGGCAGCAGCTAACCCAGTGACACCAGTGAATGTCGTTAACCCAAGGACTTGTTACGAGTGTGGAAGCCCGAATCACCTTCGCAGTATGTGCCCTAGGTTGGGTAGGACACAGGCGCCAGTACATAACAACCAGAATCAGACTGTAGCAATTGGTGGAAACAATGTGAACCGTGGAAACAATGTGAATCGTGGAAACAATGTGAATGGTGGAAACAATGGTAACCCAGCTCGGGGTCGGGTATTTGTGATGAACGCTGAGGAAGGACGTCAGGACCCGAACATTGTGACGGGTACGTTTTCTTTAAACAACCACTATGCTACCATGCTATTTGATTCTGGTGCCGATTATAGTTTTGTCTCCACTGAGTTCATGCATCTGTTAAATATGAAACCTAGTAGGCTAGGCTTTAGTTACGAAATAGAAATAGCAAGTGGTCAAAAGGTAGAAACAAACGAGATCATTCGCGGGTGTGCACTAGAATTAGAAGGTCATACTTTTAGCATCGACTTAATACCATTTGGGCACGGAAGTTTTGACGTAATTGTGGGAATGGACTGGATGTCTAAGAATAAGGCTGAAATAGTGTGTCACGAGAAGATGGTCCGGATACCGCTACCTAACGGCGAATTACTCAAGGTCTACGGAGAGAGACTTGAGAAAAAGGTGAAACATCTCATGAGCATGAAGGCAGACGAACAGAAGCTAGAAGATATCCTAGTTGTTCGAGACTTCCCAGAAGTGTTTCCTGACGATTTATCCGGATTACCCCCTATGCGAGAGGTTGAATTTCGGATAGACCTAATTCCTGGAGCAATGCCGGTTGCAAAGTCTCCCTACCGCTTGGCACCTACTGAAATGGAGGAGTTGTCTAATCAACTCAAGGAACTCCAAGACAAAGGTTTCATCCGACCTAGTTCTTCGCCATGGGGAGCACCAGTATTGTTCGTTAAGAAGAAGGATGGTTCATTCAGGATGTGCATCGACTATCGGGAACTGAACAAACTAACCATTAAGAACCGTTACCCTCTCCCGAGAATTGACGACTTATTTGACCAACTGCAAGGCTCACGGTACTTCTCCAAGATAGATCTCCGTTCCGGCTACCATCAGTTACGAGTACACGAAGATGACATTCCAAAAACCGCGTTTAGAACTCGATACGGCCATTTCGAGTTCACGGTTATGCCGTTTGGACTAACAAATGCGCCTGCGGTCTTCATGGACTTGATGAATCGAGTTTGCAGGCCATACCTAGATAAATTTGTCATCGTATTTATTGACGACATCTTGATCTATTCCAAGACCAAAGAGGAACATGAAACGCACCTGAAGATAATCCTAGAGCTGCTCAAGAAGGAGAAACTGTACGCCAAATTTTCGAAGTGCGAATTCTGGCTACAAGAAGTCCAATTCCTCGGACATGTGGTTAACAAAGATGGTATTCATGTGGATCCTAGCAAGATTGAGGCAGTGAAAAATTGGGAAGCTCCTAAGTCCCCGACAGAAGTCCGATCATTTTTAGGCCTGGCAGGTTACTACCGACGTTTCATTGCGAACTTCTCAAAAATTGCCAAGCCGCTTACCTCGCTGACTCAGAAGAACAAGAAATACGAATGGGGCGAAGCACAGGAGAGTGCCTTCCAGACGTTGAAAGATAACCTATGTAATGCACCGATACTAGCCCTCCCCGATGGACCCGAAGATTTCGTGGTATACTGCGACGCGTCATGTCAAGGCCTTGGGTGCGTATTAATGCAAAGAGGTAAGGTGATTGCCTATGCTTCTCGACAACTGAAGGTTCATGAGAAGAACTATACCACCCATGATCTGGAGTTGGGTGCTGTAGTATTCGCTCTCAAGATATGGAGGCATTACTTGTATGGGACGAAAAGTATTATCTATACCGATCATAAGAGCCTTCAACATATTTTCGATCAGAAAGAGTTGAACATGCGCCAGAGAAGGTGGATCGAGCTCTTTAGCGATTATGACTGTGAGATTCGCTACCACCCCGGTAAGGCGAACGTGGTAGCCGATGCTCTGAGTAGAAAGGAAAGACTCAGGCCTAGGAAAGTAAAAGCCATGAGTATAACCATACAATCGGGTATCAAGGATAAAATATTAGCAGCTCAGCAAGAAGCGTCTATGAATATGGATGCACCTACAGAGAAGATGCGAGGCTTAGATAAGCAACTAGAGAAAAGGGACGACGGTGGACTGTACTTTGTAGACCGAATTTGGGTACCTTTAACGGGTGATGTGAGGACCCTAATCATGAACGAAGCACATACAACGAGGTACTCTATTCATCCAGGAGCAGATAAGATGTACTACGACCTTAGAGACTTGTACTGGTGGCCGGGGATGAAAAAGGACATAGCTGTCTACGTTAGCAAGTGTTTGACTTGCTCTAAAGTGAAGGCAGAGCATCAGAGACCATCTGGTTTGTTACAACAACCGGAGATTCCCGAATGGAAGTGGGAAAGGATAACCATGGATTTCATTACAAAGTTGCCTAGAACTAGTAGTGGGTATGATACGATTTGGGTTATCGTGGATAGGTTGACTAAGTCCGCACACTTCTTACCTATCCGGGAAGATTATTCGATGGACAAATTGGCTAGACTTTATATTAAAGAGATAGTGGCGAGACATGGTGTGCCTATATCGATTATATCTGATCGCGACAGTCGCTTCACATCAAACTTTTGGAAGTTATTGCAAGATTCCTTGGAGACACGCCTAGATATGAGTACGGCGTATCACCCACAGACCGATGGTCAAAGCGAGCGTACCATACAAACCTTAGAAGACATGCTCAGGGCGTGTGCCATAGACTTCGGTGGCAATTGGGATACCCATCTTCCACTAGCCGAGTTCTCCTATAACAACAGCTATCATACCAGCATAGATATGGCACCGTTCAAGGCACTCTATGGAAGAAAGTGTCGTTCACCTATTGGTTGGGCAGAAGCGGGAGAGAGTCAAATGATAGGACCTGAGATAGTGGTAGAAACCACTGAAAAGATCATTCAAATTAAGGATAGGCTCAAGGCTGCTCGAGACCGTCAGAAGAGCTATGCCGACAAACGACGGAGACCCTTAGAATTTAGCGTGGGTGATCGTGTTTTACTCAAGGTATCACCTTGGAAGGGTGTTGTGCGATTTGGAAAGAAGGGCAAATTAGCACCCAGATACGTAGGACCTTTTGAGATCACTGAAAGAATCGGTCTAGTAGCTTACCGACTAAAACTACCACAAGAGCTGAGTGGCGTCCATGACACGTTTCACGTGTCAAACCTTAAGAAGTGCCTTGCTGATCAGACCTTACACATACCTTTGGAAGAGATTCAAGTAGATCCTAAGTTGCACTTCGTAGAGAAACCGGTTGAAATTGTGGAACGTGAGATCAAGAAATTGAAGCGTAGTAAAATACCATTGGTTAAAGTCCGTTGGGACTCAAAGCGTGGACCTGAGTTTACATGGGAACGTGAGGACGAGATAAAGCGAAAGTACCCTCACTTTTTTTCAATCATATCGTGTAACTCGAACTGAAACCCGGGACGGGTTTCTTCTGAGGCTGGGAGGCTGTGACAACTGGTAATTTAGGGAGCCGTTTTATTTCCGCATTTCTTAAAATGTATCGTCGTAAACATTTTGGACATGATTTTTTTTAAGATTATGTTGAGTTTGACTCGTATTTTGGATTATCTACGTGGATTATTATGTCGTTGAATTATTTTGCGTGACGTTAATTTAGGCACTACTCCGACTCCGGCACTAGGAAACCTAATAAGTCGAGCTTAAACGAGAAACGATCGCGTCTTATTTTATAAACGTAATTGTTATCAAACTCGATGGAAAAACATTTTTAAGACGAACGGTGATGATTAAAAATTTATTTGTGTGACGATTTATATTTTTCGTGGATAAAAACTAGTAAACTCGGGAAATAATGATAAAAATTATTCCGCTAGTCCTTGCCCGACTCTTCAAATGAAACGAAAATAAAACACAAGGACCTTAATGCAATTTTCGGATTCTTAACATCAATAAATATCCCAAACCCTAAAATATTATTTCATTTTCTTCATCTTCTCAAACAAAACCCTCTCTCCCTCCTCCTCTTGCAGCCGCCGCCGGCACCACACCCAACCACCATCACCACCGCCCCTACAACTACACCACCACCACCATAATACTCCTCTCACTCTCCTCTTTCTTTTGGTATACATCACGCGCCTCAAATCCAACCCCAACCACTCGTTATTTTTGATTCGTCACTATCAAAACCCTCCCACTATCATTTCTAAACTCTAAACGTATAGATCAAGTGAAGAAACGGTAAGAACACGCGTTTTTACGCGTGTGTTGACTCGTTCACGGGTCAAACTCGTAGTTTTATTAATTTTTCGGGTTAAAACAAATGGGTTTTGATGTTTTATACAAGTAAAATAGTTTGGTATCCACTTGTGTGTGTCGTGTTTTTGTGGTGTCACTGTGAAGCCGAGAGCTTAAGCTCTCGGTATGGGCTTATTTTCGGCTTGGTTGCTAACCTTGATGTCTTTGTTGATTAGTTGTATGTTTATTTCATTTTTGGTTCGAATGGGTTTGCTCGAATCCGATTGTTTGGTTATATTCTTGTGGTTTGTTGATACGGTCGTGAAACCGAGACCATTTGGTCCGTTTGCTTTTGCTGTTGCGACGGAGAAAACTAGAGCCGAGACCCTCTTGGCCTCGGCAGTACTTGCGGTTGTGGTTAAAAACCATTTTTATTATGATTGTTATTCTTTTTTTTGCTACTCTTGTTATTATTATTGTTGTTGTTGTGTTGATTGAGATAATGGGAATCGATTGTGTGACGATTATTAGTTGACGGAGATTAGATTAGACGTGTGTCGTAGACGACCACGAGTGGTTGAAGTGGATTGCGGTGATGAGATTTAAATTGTTGTATATATAGATTTAATATGGATTGATATAATAAGCCGAGAGGTCATGACTCGGACTTGTGACTCGAAACAAATAATAACTCAAGATAAAAATAAAAAAATGAACTCGAAACATCCGCATAAATATATATATATGCAACAACGATAATCAGGTAAGCGTTTTCAAGTAAATAATAACAAGTATATTATACTTGTTAGGTTTATTAAAACAAAACTAAAATTCATTTTATAAATCATTAGTTTATTAACAACATAACTAAAGGTTTATTTTTAAGAGTTATTAAATGTTTCGAGGGCACGTAAAACAAGAGGTATTATTAGAGTAGTATTGAGGATATCATGGAATTATTGTCAAGTTGACGAAGCGGATAAGTATCTGATCATTCGTTCAAGTAACATATTAAGTCTTAAGGTTTTATCACTAAATTTTCATGTTGTCGTAGAGATTGTTTAGAGTATTGCTTCAAACTGTCGTGGGCTATATGAAGTTTACTTTGAGTCGTTTACGTCTTGGTCGTTTTGCTTGGCGTGTGTTCACTTGAGTCATGTCGTGTCACCACTACACACCGTCGATACCAAACGCTAATAACTAATATGAGAAGGAGATTTTTGGAATTTAAAATGGAATCCACGGGGGATAAATTAACTTCTGAAAGTTTTACATTTGAAGATGATATTAAGGAAAGCTTACATTATTAGGTTGTGCCGAGTCCGTGAGTGCCGATACTTGAGAGCTGCCGAGTACTTTACTTCTGTAGATCTTGTTGTGTTCTGCTTGCTTGAGGTGAGTTCTCGTAGCCCCACTTTTTAACGTGTTTTTACCTTGGGGTGGAAATGGTACTCAATGCTTTTGAATGTTTTCATGCTGTGATCTACTGTTTTTATGATTTTGGACAATATGTGTGTTGTGATTGCAATATGTGCCTTACTGTGTGAATTCAAGTTGTATGACTTATCTTGAACGTGCGAAACTGTCTAGTGATACTTTGTTAGTATAATTTTGGGAAGTAGCACCCAGTATATCATTTTGGGAAGTGGCACCCAGTACATTATTTGGGAAGTGGCACCCAGACTATGTGTGGACTATATATGCGGGTTTGCAGCCTGTGATAGTTTGTGATTCTTACTATATGCTCGAAATTGCATATCTTGCTCACTGTTGTCCTACCTTACATTATTCACAGCATCGTGGGTCAACTTTTAAACCTACGAGCTCACCAACTTTATGTTGACATTTTCGAGTATCCATTTTCAGGTGCTAAGACTGAAGTCCCACTAGAAGGTTGAGTACTGGCCTGGCTTAGCAAGACTTAAGACAAGACCCTTCCGGGTTATATCCCGTGAAGTTGCATTTTGTTATTCTCTAGTAATGTTGTTTAACTTTGAGACTTATGTTATCTTGGATCTTTGTTGGTATCCCGGTTGTGGGAGTTTGCGACTATTATCTGTCTTATGTTATGCATTTAGTATTTCTCTATTGTGACACCTTGTGTTCTTGACTATGAGGTCATACCCCGTGAATGCCTTTCCGCTGCGCCATTTTTGGGGTGTGACACCTAACCATAGATAATAATTATGCACACGAACACTAGAAACGCGAAGAATACACACTTTTACCAAAATCAACTAAGCACAGACTTAAATCTAAAGGGTCAGGCTAAGGTGTAAGGGAGTAACGAAACAATTTAAATTTGGTGTAAGAAACAAAAGGAATGACTCTGAGGGTTTTTCTATGGGTATCTTACTCTTAAAAATGAGAGTAACAAAAGGGTTTACGCGATGATTAACTAACCAATGTAGTTAGTTAATATAACATAATATGTATAGGCTATTTGGGTGTAATCCTAGAAATTTACCAAGTTAGACAAGTCACTCTAATTATATCAATAATACTAATTATGGTGGTCGCCAATAGTATACAAGCCAAGTTCTAAAGTTTACTACAAGTCACCGGCACACTAATATTTTTGTGGAATTTCGGGTAAAATAGTGGAAACGGATAAGGCATAATTCTCAAAATATGGAAATAAGGGTTATGTGTGCGGTTATGCAACTTAGATTTCCCAAAAAACATGCTAGAAAAAAATTAAATTTAGATATATTAAGCACATATTACGCATATTTTTTAAAAATAAGGACATGTAACGTTCTAATTCTCTATCCCCCCCACTTAAGATAAAAAAACGTCCTCATTGTGTAAAATAAAATTGAAAAAAAAGGAAATAGGAAGAATTAGAACGGAAAACTCCCCTGAGATTTGCTCGGTATGATCCTCCATTATGCGTTTGTGAGCAATTTTTATTTTCGTGTGTGTAAAGGCGTCTGAATGGCAGCATGGCTACAACACACAAAAAATATAGAATGCATGTAAACCACCACTTCTTTTGCAATCAACCTCTCTTAATGATAATGAAAATCACAGCTAGTGTATCTCTTATTAATCGATAGTTAGTTAAAACAAAATAAAAATTAAAAATTAAAACTGAAAATTTCATCAGGTCTGTCGATACGCCGCATCCATGGGATGGGATGCGCCGTATCGAGCCTGGAATAAAATACGTTTCAGAAGTCTCATACGCCGTATAAAAAATACTGGATACGCCGTATCAGAACAACTGACAGAAAGTTCAAAGTGCAAAAATAAAATTAAAATGCAGAAAAATAAAAGGATAGATATGAACAGTACAATTGATACGTCACATCCTTTTTATGAGATGCGCCATATCGATGTCCAGGTCTGACAGACTTGATAACAAAAACAGTAATAATAAATCCTGGTTGTCTCCCGGTAAGCACTTCTCTTTATTCTAGAGTCTTTAAGTTAGACTCATTTTCAGCTTCTACTTTGCCTTGTGCACGCTCACGTGTCTTTGTGTGAGCCATTAGACTATTCTCTCATCACGAACATATTGGGTCCCAAATGCACCGCTCCTTTGTAGAATCCTTCATCTTTTGTTATGGATACTCGATACCTTTCTGCTCATCATTTTTATCTATAATGAGAAATGGTGACATTCTATAGCATACCTGGTTCGTAGCATTCTTAAATCCTAGGTGAGTACGAGGCATCATATAGGTGATGCTGTTGTTTCCATTGTGTAGGGTAATTCTTCGTTCAAATCTTTTTGCATCAATGTTAACTTCCCTACAAAATGGCTTTCCAACAATTATATCACCCATTTCCTTGTCACGATAAGCATCCATGTCTTTCACAATAGTAAAATCTGTAACAAATGAAAATTTTCCAACAAAAATAGGCACATTCATAAAGGTTCCCACTACATTTCTCCTTGCTTACTCCATTTTCTTTTTCATAATTGAAATATAAAAAATTTTTGACATCACATTAATTGGTAAAATAGGGAAGAAATTAGCATCCACATGTTTGTAACCTATCATGCATGAAAATTGTAAGTTATAAACACAGTTAACATGGATTCTTCTACCATAGTCACAGAAACTAGGGATATCTCTCAATCTCGTCAGAGTTTCTAGTACTAATAACATTTACCCTTGGAATATCCATAACTTCTCCATCTTCAATTTTGGGTTCTGAATCCTCCATCACTTGATCATTAAGTTCTAATGGGACATTAAGGTCATTTAAATCGATGTAATCTCCATCATTTGAGCCAAGTGATCTATTTTGGATTAAGGTTTCGCCCATTAGCCTAGCTTCTGCGTCAAGTTCCATTCTCTCTCTTAATCCTATCACGTAAACACTCTTAATAATGTTCTTAACAGGATCATCACTCTTAAACACATCAACTTTAGTATGAGCAGTAGACAAGAAAGGTCTTCCAAGGATCAATGAAATTTTGATATCCTCAGGCATATCTAAAACAACAAAGTCTACGAGAAAGACAAAATTTTCAATCCTTACTAAAACATTTTCAGCTATACCCTCGCGATGTTTCACAGTTTTATCAACCAATTCAATAATTAATTTAGTAGGAGCCAATTTACCTAAACCTAAAGTGGTGAAGGTCGAGTAAGGCATTACACTAACACTAGCTCCTAAGTCAGCTAAAGCTTTATTGAAAGATATATCATTAATATGACAACATAAATTAAACTCGCTAGGTCTTTCTCCTTATGAGGCAAGGCGTTGTGATCAGCTGCAGAGCACTCTTCTTTCATAGTAGCCTTGATTTGCTCTTCAATTCTTGATTTCTCCTTGAGTAATCTTCTTAAACTTATGGAAGAGTTAAAGAAGAATTTGGGCTTTGCAGCATCAGCAGCATCTAACAGACGCCCAGGAAAAGGTACATTAGGTACAACTTCTTCAGTAGTGGTGATAGCCTTGACATGATCTCTTGGATTAGTTTCAGTTGAGCCAGGTAGACTTCCAGATCCTATTTCTTGAAGTACCTTGCTTATTTGACCGATTTGAAGTTCCAATGCTTTGATCGAAGCTCCTTGATTCCTGATGGAAGCATCGGTTGAGGAGCGAATTTCTTTGATCAAAGCATCATTTTCTTCATGTCTTTTCGCAGCATCAGCCATGAGTTGCTTCATGGATTCTTCCAAAATCTGTCTTCTTTCTTGATATAATGAATTCCCGTTATCCCTTTGGTAGAATCCTGGAGCAGCTGCTCTATACCTTCCTGATGGCTGAAATGGCTGGCCAAATTGGGTGTAGTATGCTTTTTCAAGTGTCTCTCCTTCTTTTTTAGATGGACAATCTTTAGGTTAGTGAGGTCCATTGCATAATTCACAACCAACCTGAGCAACATAAACTTTCTCATCAACCTTCTTGAGATCTCTTCTCAGTTTGTTCAACTAAGCTTGAATAACAACATATCGATCAGAGTTATTATTGATCCCAAACACTTGAACTTGTATTAGAAACTTTGAATGATATCAAAGAGTATGTGGAATCTACTCTTACAATATTTAGAAGAATTATAATGTAATAGTAAACAATGAAACAGTAAACTGTATTATATTAACAAGAACAATTCACCAAAATGCTTCAATATTATTAGCTCAATAATACGAGTACTCTTGCTTAGTATTAGGGTTTACAACCTTGAAGCGTAACAAAAACGTATTCTAGAGATGTATGAGATGTCTAACAGCTTAACCTAGGAGTCCTTTACAAGATAACTATAAATATACAATATTCATATCATTCTAAGCATATAAGATATACACTAAATATCTTCTATACATATCACATTACGCGTCTTCATCTCTGTCAGTACCTTCTTCATCAGCAGACTTCAGAAGTACTAAGTCAGATACTAGCAGTACCAATATTATAACTAGCAGTACTAACTCAGTTAGTACCTTTAGTTATAATCTTCAGCAGTTCTAACTGTTTAGCTTAGCAGGACAAAGTGTTTGATCATTTAATTCCCAACAATCCTCCCCTAAACTTGTGATTTACTTCCAAATCATCAAGTTTCTGAATTAAATCTTTACCATGAGAGGATGCTTCCAAACATTTATCTTCTTTCAGACTGCAAGAATATTTTCCTTAGCAGTTCTCTTGCCATTTCAGTCTCCTCTTCCACTATAAGCTTTGTACACAGATGGGAAGCAGCTTTTGAACCGATTCTCTCTCTAGACTATGGGCGATTTTCTTCAAACCCTCCCATTCCATTCAATCGATCTCTAATCTTCAATCTTGTTAACTGTCCTTATAACGATCGTGTTTTTTGATAGATTAACTGAGTTTAATCCTGTCATTAACATTATTTTTATTGGGATTCGTTTCTTGATTTAGTTAGGGTTTCGTTTTCTTAGGGTTTTTATTAATCGCTTTTTAGGGTTCTTTGGTATTCGACTTGCTGTTTTCGTTTTTTCCCTGCAAATCCCATGATGGAAGTCGGTTAGTAACTAGTTTGGACGATAATTCATGCCTCAATCTTTTGAGGCTCTCTCTATTTTCTGAAGTTAGCCGTGGTCTTCTTGTTCCTGCTCGCTATTTTACTTGTTAGGTTTTCGTCTTCTTATGTTTAAGTTGTTATGGAGGGAATTGGTAATATTAGGGTTGATGTGGGTTCTTTAGCTGCTAGACTGAATCGAATAAAGGAAAGTGATACTGATATTCCAGCAGGTGCGCAACCAAGAAAAGCGACTAGGGTTTTGATAAACCCTAGCGCTGAAACTGATATACATGGGGCTGAATCCGATTATCCCACTTATATGTCGACCAGCACTATTGGTAATGATGATGTGGGGGATTCGTTTCCCCCTCTAAATTCTGGAGTCGCTACTGTTACTGCTCATCAGGTTCACAATGACGCTAATCTCCCTCAAGGAGATAATGTTCATGTAGCTTCTTCGGCTGGTAGATTTAAATTGGTTGAGCCTTCTGTTGATGAAGGAAGGAACCATGCTTCAGCATCTCAAGATGTTCCCATCGTGCAATCTGTTAATGTCAATAGCCACCCTAAGTCCTACGTTGGTGCTGCTAATGGTTCACAAGCTACTGCCACTAAAGGTAAATCAAACTTTCGTTCCATTAAGGTTGATAACGTATTCGCTGGAGTTGATAGTTGTTGAAGATATTAGCATTAAATTTGAGAACACTCTTTATGGGTATTTCATTGGTAAGCGTGTTGCATTCCCGGTGGTCGAATATTATGTTCGAAACAATTGGGCTAAACATGGTCTTAAACGTGTTATGATGAATGCAAATGGTTTCTTTTTCTTTAAGTTTGATTCTCAGGTTGGTGTTGAGGCTGTGCTAGAAGGAGGCCCATGGATGATCAAGAACAGCCCCATCATTCTTAAAAAATGGACCATGAACACTAGCTTAACTAAAGAGGAGTTAACCCGGATTCTGGTGTTGGTTAAATTACATGATGTCCCGTTACAGGTATTTTCAGAGGATGGTATAATTATCACTGCTACTCATATTGGTAAGCCTATTATGCTTGACTCTTATACTAGCTCGATGTGTATTGACTCTTGGGGTAGGAGTAGCTTTGCTCGTTGTCTCATTGAGATTGATTCGAATGTTGCCCTCAAAGAAAGGGACGGTTTCTCTCTAGCCCTCTAGGGCGATTCCTTGAGGCATGATCCCTAGGGCCGATTTCTTCCTAGGGTTTCAATTCTTTCAATTCTATTCATGTTTTTCCAAGAATCGATCTTAATCTGGTTAGGGTTTTGATATAGAGAGAACCCAATTTTAATTCATTCCGATTAGGTCTGATTTGAGATTGTTGCACGGCTTGATTTCCTTTCATTCCATTCAGGTTTGTCTTGTAATCATTGCACGACTTCTCCCCTATCAATGACTGTCAAAACGATTGGGTTTGTGGGCTGGATCGTGCTAGGGTTTCCTGGCCGATTAGGGGAGTTTTCGGGGGTGCGTTTGTGGTGATTTATCATCTCTTTGCAGTGGTGATCACCCTCCCTCGATGGGTTGTTGCAGCTAGGGTTAGGGTGTTCTTGGCCTTGGTTATTTGGTGGTGCGGCTCTAGGGATAGGGCCGGTTGATGTAACTAGGGTTTTTGTTGAGCGATTCAACATTACCTTGGTTGTGGTTCCTGCGCATGGTGGCTGATGATATTCAATTGGTAGCGGCTGGGGTTTTGTAAACCTAATTAGGGTTTCATAAGGTTCTGGTCATGGTGGTTGCAGCCGTGAGCATGTTGTGGGTGTATGGTTCTTGGTGATGATTTTGTTACCGAGAGCTGGATGTTGCTGGTGGTCCTTTGGTGGTTGCGGTACTTGTTGGGATCGCATGGCTGCAAGGTTCTGGCTAGGGTTTGCTACGGCTAGGGTTTGGGTGGAATGTGGGATCCATCCAAAGTCTGCCGTTGGTTGTGGCTGGTTTTCAGTTGGTTGGGGTGAATTTGGACCTTTAGCCATTGGTCGAGGTGATAGGGCAGATTTATCTTTGTCGAAGAGTTGTGTGTTTGATTCTGGACCTTTTGCCATCCGTAGTGTTGGTAGGGCAGATTAGAGATGCGGCTTTAGACTTGTTTGCTGCTATTGCAGCTGGGAAGTTGGTGGTGCACTCGAGGTCAAGCAATGAAGAACATTGAAGACAGAGTCGTTCACTATGGAAGCGGTTCTATGAACCTGGTCGTCTTGGGGTGAATTTGGACCTTTAGCTATTGGTCGAGGTGGTAGGGCAGATTCATCTTTGTCGAAGAGTTGTGTGTTTGATTCTGGACCTTTTGCCATCCGTAGTGTTGGTAGGGCAGGTTAGAGATGCGGCTTTAGACTTGTTTGCTGCTATTGCAGCTGGGAAGTTGGTGGTGCACTCGAGGTCAAGCAATGAAGAACATTGAAGACAGAGTCGCTCACTATGGAAGTGGTTCTATGAACCTGGTCATCTTACATTTAGATTGTTTGTTTAAATGTAATCGTTTTCTATTCTGTTGTTAGTAGTTTAGTGTTTGTTGCTGCATTTAGCAGTTGTATGTTGCTTTGTTACATTTGTAGAGTCAAATCGCCTATGTAACGGGCTGAGGACATGGGATTCACCTATGTCAATTGTACTTCAAAGTTTTTTGGATATATTTACTGGGGTTTTAAGGCCCTTTTACCTAAAAAAAAAATGTTGCCCTCAAAGAGTTTATTTCTATTGGTGTTCCCCTTATTGATAGCCCTGGTTTTACTACTGAAACCATTCGTGTTGAATACGAATGGAAGCCACCTAGATGTGATGTGTGTTTAATATTTGGCCATTTTGCTGAAACGTGCCCTAAAAAGGTTGTGACTCCCCCGGTAGTTTAGAAATCTAATGATGGGTTTCAACAAGTGGTTAATAAAAAAGGTAAGAATAAAAAGAACGCTAAGGATTCTAAAACAGGTAGTGTGTTTAGTGGTATCCCGGTTGCTAAGAACCTCCAATATAGGCCGAAAGCTATTGCTACTAATCCTAAGAGTACTCCTCCTCAGGGAGAGGCGAGCACTAGTTCTTGTAAACCTACCGTTACGATTGATGCTTCTGCTTCAGGTGTGAAATCTACTACTGTTACGGTTGATGCTTCTGTTTCAGGTGTTAACTCTAATCCCACGGAGAATAGCCAATCTACCTGAAATGTTACTAATACAAGTAGTTACCCTCCACCTAAGGTAATTCGTCAAAATTGGCTGCAAATATCTCTACATCTAATCCATATGAATCCTTAGCTTTTGATGATGATGATGGTAATGATTGTGTTAATCAGGTAGATGAAGAGGAGGTTCTTAATGTATTTGATGAATCAGGTAATTTATTTGATAAATCAGGGGCAAGCACTCCTGTTTTTAATGTTCCTGATGTTTAGTATCGCCTCTTGGAATATAAGGGGATTGAACCGTTCCCCTAAGCAAAGAGAGGTTCGACAGGTCGTGAATGAAAATAATCTTAGTGTGTGTGATGTTTTGGAATCTCATGTGGACGCTTCTGTGGTCTATGACACGTGTAGTAAAGTGTGTCATCGGTGGAAATGGACTTCTAATGGGAATCTTTGTTCTAAGGGTTCTCGGATCATTCTTGGCTGGAATGATGATATTGTTGACGTTATGATTATGTCTCTTACTAACCAAGTTATGCATGTACAGGTCAATGTCCGTGCTGAAAACAAAACCCTCTTTTGCTCCTTTGTGTATGCTGATAACTATTATGTGTATCGACGGGCTCTTTGGAGTAATCTTGTCAGTCATGCTGCCTTTATGCGTAGTAGACCTTGGGTTTTATTGGGTGATTTTAATGCTGCTCTTAACTTGGAAGATCATTCATGTGGTAGTTATGTCCCTGACATTGCTATGCGTGAATTCAAAGATTGTATTCAAAGTATGGAGGTTGAGGATGTTAATAGCACAGGGCTTCATTTTACATGGAATCAAAAACCGAAAGGTTCTAATGGCACCTTGAAGAAAATTGACATGATTATGGGCAATCTGAAGTTCCTTGATATTTTCCCGGGTTCGTTTGCTATTTTCCAACCGTATCGTATCTCTGACCATTCTCCATGTATTCGTCGTATTCCGCAGGTGGCTAAACCTAAACCTAAACCGTTTAAGTTTCCTAATTTTCTGGTTCATAAGGAGGGTTTTCATGACACGGTGACTTCGGGATGGAATACTAGTGTGAATGGATGTCCTATGTACTGTGTTGTCAAACGCCTAAAGGGGCTGAAATCTCCTCTTCGTAAGCTCCTCCATGACCAAGGTAACCTTCATGACAGGGTGGATAGGTTACGGAAGGAACTTGATGAGGTCCAAAAAGCTATTGATAAGGATCCTTTCAATTCAACTCTTCGTGATGAACATGCCCATTACCTTCTTGCTTTTAAGGAGGCTACTTTAGATGAAGAACGGTTTTTGAAACAGAAGTCAAAGGTTCAATGGCTGCACGAAGGTGACTCTAATACTGCTTACTTCCATAAAATTGTTAAAAGTAAATGTGCTCGTAATCGAATTGAATTGGTTCGAGATTCGGCTAATATTTTGTATGAAGGTCAAGTGGTTGCAGGGGCTTTTGTGTCTCACTATGAGCAGTTTCTTGGTGTTGAAGGTAATTGTAGTCCTCTTGAGGATTATGATATTTTTTCTCGTGTTCTTGATAACCATAAGGCTGGATTCATGGTTCGTGATGTTACGGATAATGAGATAAAGGGTGCTTTATTTTCTATGGGGGATGATAAAGCCCCTGGCCCGGATGGATATACTGCAGCTTTCTTTAAGAAAGCATGGGATGTTGTGGGTACGGATATTACATGTGCTATTCGGGACTTCTTTAATTCAGGTAAACTTCTAAAGGAAATCAATCATACAATTATTTCCTTGGTCCCTAAAGTTTCTACCCCTTCAAAGATTAATGATTATCGTCCTATTTCTTGCTGCAATGTCCTTTATAAATGCATTAGTAAAATTATTGCTAACCGCATTAAAGAGGACCTTGGTGATTTGGTTAGTATAAATCAATCGGCTTTTGTTCCTGGGCGTCGTATTTATGATAATATATTGCTCACCCAAGAGCTTATGAGGAATTACCATAGAGGGAGAGGTCCGCCTAGATGTGCTTTTAAAGTAGATATTCAAAAGGCGTATGATACGGTTGATTGGGCTTTCCTTAGGTCAATTCTGATTGGTTTTGGGTTTCATCATAAAATGGTCAATTGGATTATGTTGTGTGTTACCTCCACATCGTTCTCTATATGTGTTAATGGGGATCTTCATGGCTGGTTCAAAGGTAAGTGAGGTCTAAGGCAAGGTGATCCGTTATCTCCTTACTTGTTTACGTTGGTTATGGAGGTTCTTACCCTTATTTTGCAAAAAAGGTGTCTAATTTGGCGGATTTTCAGTTTCATCATTTATGTGAGCAGCAGAGAATTATTAACCTTTGTTTTGCAGAAGATCTTTTCTTGTTCTCTAGAGGTCATCCTGATTCTGTTAATGTTATTATGCAAGCCTTGGAGGAGTTCAAGAATGTGTCGGGTCTTGTCCCTAGTATCCCTAAAAGCACGGCGTTTTTCTGTAATGTTCCTACAGCCTTGAAAGCTATTATTCTTCAGTCTATGCCTTTTGCTGAAGGCTCTCTCCCAGTCAAGTACCTTGGTGTTCCACTTATTTCGTCTAGGCTTCTTTATCGTGATTGTAAGGTGCTTGTGGAAAAATTGGAAGGTCGTGTGAATGATTGGCGTAATAAATTCTTATCTCTTGCGGGTAGGCTTCAATTGATTCGATCTGTTTTATCTTCCATGCATATTTATTGGGCTTCTGTCTTTATTTTTCCGGCTCGTATTATTCATGAGTTGGAGCAGCACATGAGGGGTTTCTTATGGTGTCAAGGAGAAATGAAGAGGGGTAAGGCCAAAGTTGCTTGGGAGTCGGTGTGTAAGCCTACTAGTGAAGGTGGTCTTGGTATTCGTAGATTGGCTGATTTTAATGTTGCTCTTATGGCTACGCATATTTGGAGTATTGTAACACGTAAAGAATCTTTATGGGTTAAGTGGATCCATTCATATAAACTTAAGGGTAGAAGTTTTTGGGATGTTCCTTGTTTGGGTGATGTTAGTTGGGGGTGGCGTAAAATCCTTGCTATTAGACCCAAGGTAAGGCCATTCATATGGCATAAGATCTATAATGGTAAGAATACATCCGTTTGGTTTGATAGGTGGTGTGATTTATGTCCTCTTCGTGACATGCTTTCTACAAGGGACATTGTTCGGGCTGGTTTAGGCTTATCTGATTCGGTTAGTGATGTCATTGTTAATGGTTCTTGGAGGTAGCCGCTTGACCGGTGCTCTAGGTTTCCTGACATAGCTAATCTCCCGGTACCTACTCTTATTGATGATTCTGATGATGCTTGGTATGGTGTGATCTTGATGGCAATTTCAGGTCTTTCTCAGTTGCATGTGCTTGGGATTCTTTTAGATTAAGGAGGCAAACTTCCTGGGTCGCCTTGCTCCCTTCGTGCTTATGGATGGAAGCGGGATGTTCGCTAGTTGCAAGTTTATTCTTGTTATTCTACCTAGTTAGGTGATATGTAATATAACTAGGTTTGTTGTGTTTATGGCCTGTGATAAACACTAGTTTATCAAGCTTTTGCTTGAGGTTAATGTGGTACCTTAGCCACATTCCATTTGTACTTAACATTTTTTGGATATATATACTTACCGGGGTAAAACCCTTTACCCAAAAAAAAAAGCTTTGTACACAACATCAAAGTAAGTATACCTCTTGATAAATTGATATTCCCTCTCTACCAACATGTAAATATCTTTTTCAGCATTTGTATACACATGATGAACAGCACATGAGTCATACAATCTCCATGTCAATTTATGAGTTCCAGATTGAAATTTCCATAAAGTATAATCAGCATCTAGCTCAAACAATCTCTTCAACTCTACCCAAAACATTCTTTCTTTGTTATCTGCTGGTTCTGATGACTTGAACTTTTCTTTAACTAAACTCCATAGCTTGACTAAATCCTCCCTGTCAAAGGCCTTGATCATGTCATCAAAGTGTTGATATACTTCAGTGTGATTACCAACCCTGATGATCTTCCAACTTTTTATCCTTCCATCATCTTGAACTTCCCAATCAATAATGGGATATTTGGCCTGTAGGGGGCTTCCACATTCATTGCTTCATCTTGAACTATAATCATCATCTGCTTTAGTTGTTCTTCAGTCAAATCATCTTCTTCTTGTTCTTCACTGATCTTTTGTCTTTTAGAAGACTCTGACTCCAATGAAATTCCAGCCATCTTTGTACTTCTGGTTTCTTCTTCAGTACCCATAGGGATGAAATCTTGTACCTTCTTGTAAGCCTTGAAGTACAATCCTTCAATTTCATCAAATGGTCTGCCTTTTAGTTGACTGGCAGTCCAATGATCTTGGTTCTTCAAGTACTCCTTCATGTATTTCATCATCTGTGCTTGAGTTGGAGGTTTTCTTGCAGCAGCCTTTTTAGCACTCTGTGATTTTCTAATAACTTCAAGAAGCTCATTAAGGGCATTTTCCCTTTCTTCTTCATTAAGAGTTGCTCTTTCTTCTTCTTCCATCTTCAGAGCTAGTTCTCTATCTGCTTGTTCTTGTGCTAACCTCTCATCTTCTTCACTTGCAAGTTTTTGTTCCACCATAAACCTTGCAATCTTCTGTTCTTCATCAAACTTAGCTTGGGCTTCTTCATGCATTCTCTGAGCTATCTCTTCATCAAAACTCATCAAGGCTTGAACACTTTTCTTCAACTTTTTGGGTTGCTCAGGCTCTATCATAATACTTTTTCCCTTGTCTTTTGCAGCAACAGATACACTGGCAGTACTAACAGATGTACTGATAGTACTAACTTCTTCAAGAGTAGTATCAACATTCTTTGCAGCTTGAACATCTTCATCATGTTGGTCACCACCCATATCTTGATCAAACTGCCTCCCCTGAGTCTCAGCATTATCTTGGGCCAAGTAAATATTTAGGTCTTGATCAATGTCTGCAATCTTCCTCCCCTGTTTGGAAGGATACTCCAAATCATCAACTGAACTATCTGAATCTTCATCAGTAGACTCCACAATGTTTGCCCTTCTTTTAGCTTTATTAGAATTGACCCTTTTCTCCAACTTCCTTACTTTCTGAATAAGCTTTGTATAAGCAGCCCCATAGATCTGCTTTGTTTGCTTCAACTCCAGTTCCAAGCTAGTAACTCTGTTAGATAATGTGGTACACACTTCCATTAATTCCTTTAGTTTCTGACTGCCCCCATCACTTCCAAGTGTGTTAACTCTTAGGAGAGGTGAATCATGGGGCATGTCCCCCATTGTATCCTGGTGGCTGGGGAGTCAATCACCTGTACCAAGTTCATGAGAACTTGACAGATTAGATGTTGCCATTGGTTAGGTCTTACTTATGTTACCATTGGCCTGCCCAGCTTCTAAGCTAGAGACAGTACTGGTACCTCACCATTCTGTCAGAGACATCCTCATCTGCTACATTGGGGTTAGTAGGAGTTCTGGGCTGAGGAACCACAGAAACCTGTATGATTCTCCTCCTATAGGTTTGTATGATATGTGGTTGTGATGATGATGGAGCACTTATGGGTGTGTGATGGGACTCAACTGGGATTGTTGATCCTTCACCCTGAACCTGTTGATCCTGAACAAGCATTGTTTCAAAGAGTGGTTCCTCTATCCCATTATAACCCTTGGAAATCAATATCATGTTACTGAAAAGCTTTGGAGTAAGGGTAGGAGTTTTGTAAACAGTTTTGTGGGACAGAAGTAGATTTTTGTTCTTGTTCAAAAATATTTGAATAAACCTTAGATAGATTAAAAACTTGTATTTGCTATCCACATTTTTTACCATACCATCAAAAATCAGTTTTGAAAAATTAAAAGTCCTATTTGTGGCTAAACAAATGAGAGCAGTTGCAATATTGCTACTAAATTGCTCCCAAGAGGTTTTCTTAGAACTCAAACAGTGTAAGATGGTATGCATAAAAAATCTCCATTGAGGGGCAAAGTGTCCTTTTTGAAAAGTTAGTTTATCAGAATTGGACACATTTCCCATCCTGGATAGAGTTTCAAAATTTTTAGTGTTTGGCAAGGAACTAATACCATCATCATCTGTTACTTTGAGATGTCTCCTAACAGATGACTCAGTAATAGTTATGGCTTTGCCATCCACTGTTGCAATTAACTCTTTGTCTCCATTATCAAGTGTATTGGCAGTAGCAGTCTGCCAAAACTATTGATTTGAGAGACAGAGATAGTAGAATTCATAGTAAGAGCATACCTAATGTGGCTAGAATTTAGGAAATCTACTATCTGATGAAAGCCATCACTTTCCTCTGTTTTTTCCAAGAATGCAACCATGTTGTGATTGTCACAAATCAATTAGCTAATGCAGAAGTTATTAGAGTGAGGGTTATGTCGTTAAGTGAATGTTTTGTAAGACAATTGAGATTAATAGATAATGTTAGGTTCGTTGATGTTAATATCTTTTCCTATCGTGATGGGTTATTGTGTCGTTAAAGATCAAAAATGTGTTTAGGTAAAGACAATTAGAGTATTGAATAATAATGCTTAGGGTTCGATTGATTGACTTAAAAATCTTTTCCTTATCGTGAAGAATCTTTTTTAAAGACAATAATAAGTTGTATCCACTTTAAGAATAACTATATAGCGAAGTAAGTGCCAAAAAATTTCAACGGTTATATTTGAAAAAGTTTTACCAAATAGTACAACGTACCACAGTACTAATTTTAGCTTTAGCATACACACTTATGACCTTTGAGTACAAACTTTTTGCAATAAACATTTTCGCGTATTAACTCAAATTTTCTTTCAAACATCATACATTGGACAGGATTAAGTGTACGAAGACATTAATCAATTCGGTTGCATTACATTGGTGTGTAAAGAACAATAATTTTCAGTATAAATATGCTGTGATAATAGATCATTAAAAGAGCCTACTTAACAGGGTTTCCAGCTCGTGGCAGGTGTTACCTCTAATAAAAATGTATTAGATTCACTTTCTCTCGCTGTTCTCAATACTATATGTCCTTAGACTAACACACTATCAAATGATAGAATGGTAAAGAGTGAGTTAGCTCAGTTACTATCTGACTAACTATGACCATCAATTCATGTTCAATAATACCACCTGATAGGCATAAGTTGATTTCAAGAAAAATATTTTAAAGAACCTCACAACTCATGTGTAAAACCCTTGTCAAGTGATTACCAAATCCCCTCTATCATGAATCAAATTCTCCATCTTGGAACAACAACATGACAAACATTCCACTACTTGCTTATCCTGCAAATGTTAGTCCAAAACCAAGAAAACAGTACAAACTAAAACAAGAAAACACAATGCAGAACGTTTTCTATATAACAGTATCAATTTTAACTAATAGTTTGAACTTAGCAGTACTAATTTGTAAAAGCAGTACAAACTAAAACAACTAACAGTACTAATACTAATCCTGTACAAAAATTTACAAAAACACAAAGAGATTAAAACTTTATGGATTTAGCATTCCAATACTTGCAACCAAGTACTGAAACCTTCCAACATCGAGACCTTTTGTAAGTAAGTCAGCCCAATTGTTATCTGTGTGAATTTTAACAACTTGAATTAACTTTTATCATTGCAGTCTCTTATAAAATTATGTCTAATCTCAATATGTTTTGTTTTAGAATGCAAAACAGGATTTTTAATAATACATATAGTACTTTTATTGTCAATGAAAATCATGGTGTGCAAAAAATTATACCCATAGTCCAGCATTTGATTCTGAATCCAGAGTACTTGTCCACAACAACTAACAGCAGCCACATATTCAGCCTCAGTTGTAGAATTTTCCACTACATTTTGCTTCTTCCACTGCCATGATATCAACCTGTTTCCTAGGAATTGACAACCACCTGTTGTAGATTTCCTATCTAAACTTGCACCAGCATAGTCACTATCACTATATGTGAGATATATAACCTATAGAGATGAACATCAACATCATCACCATCTGCATCTTAAAGCAAAGGCTTGTCTGGATCCATTAGGGTGCTAGCCGTCTTGAAATTAGTATACCCAAATTTCTCCAAGATATGAGCTACATATTTATCCTGACTAATAAATATACCATCTTCCTTTTGCTTGACTTGCAACCCTAACAAGAAATTAAGTTCTGGAACTTGTCATGCATCAGCTTCTCAAACTCAATACACATCTCCTTCTTTGTAGAGTCAAAAATAATATCATCAACATAGACCTGGACAAGCAAAATATCCCCTTTTTGCTTTTTGATAAACAAGGTCTTGTCAATCTTTCCTCTGTGAAACCCATTGTCCAATAAGTAATTGGCCAAGGTTTCATACTAGGCTCTTGAAGCTTGATGCAAACCATAGAGAGCTTTCACCACCTTTTAGACCTTGTCAGGATGATCAAGATCTTTAAACCCTGGTGGTTGAATAACATAAACCTCTTCATCAATAGTACCATATAGGAAAACACTCTTCACATCCATTTGATACACCATGAATCCCATAAAAGAAGCATAAGCAAAAAATAGCCTTATTGCCTCAATTTTTGCAACAGGGGCAAAAACCTCATCATAGTCTATGCCTTCTTCTTGAGTGTAGCCCTGTGCAACCAACCTTGCTTTATTCCTAAGGACACTGCCTCTCTCATCCTTCTTATTTATGAACACCCATTTTGTACCAATTGCCCACTTTCCCTTAGGCAAATCTACTAGAACCCAAACCTTTTGAAGCTTAAACTGTAAAAGCTCCTCTTGCATTGCTTCTACCTAGGATGAGTCACTTAGATCTTTAGCAATTTTCTTGGGTTCTTCCTGAGATAGGAAACAAGCAAACAAAAAAGTATGAAGGTCTTCATGTGTTTTCCCTTCATAAACAGTACTGATAAAACCTTGTTCATTTGAATCCTTTGTCATTGTCATTCTTCTTGTCTTTACACCAGACTGTACATCACCAATTACAAGATCAAGTGAATGATCTTTGTGAATTGTTGTATTTGGAGTTGTAGGAGCTTGATAGGTGTTAGGCATGTTGTTCAGATCCACTTCATCATTAGAAGAATCAGCATCAGTAGTAACTGTTGGACTAGCAGTATGATCATTTGACCCAGCAGTACTATCTTTTGGCTTAGCAGTACTAACATCATTAGTACTGTCATCGGGATTCTCTTGTTCTTCCACTCCACTTTCTTTGTTTCCATCTTCAGAACCCTTATTTTCAGAATCATTAGAAGGTTCACCATCCTTTGAAGATGAATTTAATATAGAACCATCCTTCCAAAGTGGCATAAACATGTAGTCTTGACAAGTTCCTGTCTCCATACTAGATTGTCCTGCATCAAAACTATCTTCTGTACCTGCAAAATCAATAGAGTTTGTACCTGCAACAACTGGCACATAATTCATTGCCTCTTTTAGCTCATCAATATCAAACAACCACTTAGGACCTTCTCCTGCAACACTAGGCTTATTCTCCAAAAATTCCACATGCAAGTTTTCTTCAATTTTCCTGGTTCTAATGTTGTATACCCTAAAAGCCTTACTATTCATAGAGTACCCAACAAGAAAACCATCGTCATACTTTCCATCAAACTTGCCCAAATGATCTAAAGTATTAAGTATGGTAACATGACATCCAAATGGTCTCATGAAGCTTAGAGCAGGTGTTCTACCTCTAAAAAGTTCATAAGGTGTCTTGTTGTGAAGCTTAACCACTAAAACCCTGTTCTGCACATAACAAGCAGTATTAACTGCTTCAGCCCAAAAAGTAGTGGGTAACTTAGAATCAGCTAACATGGTTCTAGCAGCCTCTATCAGTGTCCTATTTCTCCTTTCAGCAACACCATTCTCCTGAGGAGTTCTAGCTACACTAAATTCCCTCTTAATACCATTTTGATCATAAAATTCATTCATCACTGTATTCTTATATTCTGTTCCATTATCACATCTGATTATTTTAACTTTCTTATCAGCTAGGTTTTCTATCTCAGTAATAAAACTCTTAAGGATGCCACTAGTCTCATCCTTGGTAGCTAAGAAGAAAACCCAAGTAAACCTGTTTTAATCATCAGTGACAACAAGACAGTACTTCTTATTCATTAAACTACTCACAGAAGTAGGACCAAACAGGTCCATATGCAACCTGAATAATGGCTGAGTAATAGAGTTTTCAATCTTGGACTTACAAGTTTGGTCATTTTCAAAACATTTTTGAGGTAAACCTCTTACAAGGTTATCCTTAACAATTTCGTTAATGTTTTAAGAATTTATGTGACCAAGCCTCCTATGCCAAAGCATTGATTCATCAAGTATGGCCTTTGCAACAAGACAAGTTAAACTCTCTTTAGGAACAATGTTCTTCATATCAATACTGTACATGTTGTTCATTCTAGGAACTTTAAGTAGTACCTGACTCTCATCAGATAACTTAAAGTTTGTAGAAAGAACAAGACATTCTGTGTCAGTAAAAAGAACACTGTTCTTTTTGTCACACATCTGTGAGACACTAAAAAGGTTAAACTTCAGTTCCTGAACAAATTACACATCCTCAAAATCAAGCTTACCAGTCTTTATTGTATCTTTCCCTGTAATTCTACCTCCTCTAGCTCCTCCCCTAAATGCAACATATCCTCTATCAAATTCCTTGAAATCTAAGAGATAAGACATGTTCCCAGTCATGTGCCTGGTACATCCACTTTCAACATATCCCTGATCTTCTTGTTGTGAATGATCCTGCACATAAAAATAAGGAAATTATATTCCTTTGGGGACCCAAGTCATTAATGACTTGGATCTGCCTCGTGCATCAATATAGTCATATTTCTTCATAATAATTGATGTACTATTGGGTTTGGTAGGTCTCCACTCCCAACATGCTGAGGCATTAACAGCATTGGCCCCATTTGCCCTGACAGCATTTACCACTGCTGAATTTGGCCTAGTAGTACTAACTACTGGCCTAGCAGTATTAACTCTTGGTCTAGCAGTATGAACTTTTTGGCAAAACCTTTGGTTTGTTAATGTTTTTTTCTTATAAAAGGGCCTAATAATAGTTTGTTGTGCTGGTTTAGAATAAAATGACATTTGTTTAACACCAAAAACTGTTGACTTGGGGTGAGCAGTACTAACAGGCCTTATAGTATTAAATGGTCTAAGGCCAGTTCTCATTAACACTGCTCTGGGAGCCATGTTTTTTTGAGCATTAGGGTGATCCCTTTTAATAAAACAATGGTTATTCACCCTAGAATTCACATTCCCATATACCACCCTTTCCCTTTGGTGGTAATTGCAGTTAGCCTGCACATGATCAAAACTCCCACGAACAAAACGGGCTTTATTATTCATCACAAAATCACTTCCTAGTTGTTTGGACTTCAGATTATTCCAATTTCTCTGGTTACCCCTAGGACTTTGTGACCTATACATTTCTTCATATTTAACTTGCTTCCTAACTGGTTTTTCAACTTCTATTTTAGTAGCAGTAGGAACAACAGTTTTCTTTTCTTTCTTAACCTCTAACACATTTTCCTCAATCAATGAGGTGTCACTAGCACTCTCAAAAGATTCCTTAACATCTTCAGGCTTATCTATACAAGCACTCTCACTAGTCATAGGTCTATATCCTTTAAATTCAGGATCTTTGAATTCCTCTATACCAGTATGTGCCAAATCAATACCTGGGAGTGGATGTACCCCTCTATAGGGAGGTGGAACAGACTTGTATCCTAAACCAGATTTAGCTTTGTTAACAAGCTAACATTCTATAATCTTGTTAACCCCTTTAGATGCATATTCAAGTGTATCTACACTTAGTTGTATGTTTTCTTTTTGTTGCTTAATCTTGTCTAGTTCATTTTTAAGCACACTAATCTCACCATCTTTGTATGAGATATCTCTTTTAAGCACAATAATGTCCTCAGTAAAGACAGTCTCATTCTTCTTGTAAATTACAAGTTGTTCCTCTAAAACAGCTAAACCTCTTTTATAATTTGCAAGATTAAACTCAGATTGGTTAAGCTCTATTCTTAAGTTATCATACTGAGTTTTAAAAGACTCATAGCTTTTCAGACAACCTTTTTAGCAAGTATTATTTGTGTATACCTCTAAGTCTAAAAATGCCATGAGTGCCAAGTTGGTAGGAGCCTCCTCTTCTGCCATGTAGCTCCAATCAAAACCGAGCCCATCTATAGCTACCATTGCTTTGGCAGAAGTGTCTTCTACATTCACAGTCTGCCTTGTGCCTTCTTGATGTCTAGAACCTCTACTTTCTTGACTTCTGCTTCTGTTATCCTGGTTCCTTGGCCCTCTGCACTCTCTAGCAAAGTGTCCCAACTTATGACAGTTGTAACACTCCACCTTTGATTTGTCATAACCAGCAGTATCACTACCATTGATAGTGATCTTCTTTCCTGTCTTCTGGAAAAATCTCTTGGCCTCATTCTCAGCAAAGCTAATTGCCACCTCAAATCCATCTCCTCTAAGTCATCTTCATGGATTTGAACTAGGTCCTCATGTACAAGCTGGGACCCATTAGGTTGATTGGACAGAAAAGCATAAATAGTAGCATCACTTAAGGCAACAGTACTATCTTTAGGGCTAGCAGTACTAACATGGGTGTTAGCATTACTAACTCCACAAGCAGTATTAACATCATCTATACTGCTAGGGCTGGAAGATGATACAAACGCCATGTTTGAAGAGCTTTTGCTTGAGCTTGTAGTCCTCTTCACCTCCTGTTTAACAATCTTCAAGTTGTTGTACAGGTCATCAAAACTCATTGCGTCCAGATCAGGCTTGTTTCTCCAGACAACTACATGAGTATTCCACTCAGATGGCAAACTTCTTAAGAACTTTAAATTAAGATCTTCTTGATAAATATTTTCTTCTAGAATGGCCAGTTGACTCACAATCCTTTGGAGTCTGTTGAAGATAGAGTCAAGAGACTCTGTGCTAGGAGCATTGAATTTTTCATACCTCTGTTTCAGAAGTGTCTTCTGAGTATTTTTGGTTGCAGCATTGCCTCCAAATCTTGTTTCTATAGCAGCAAACAAGGTTTTGGCATCCTTGTGTTGATTGAAGGTCAACTGGTGTTCATTGGGGAAAGCCATTAGCAACAAACTTCTAGATTTCGAATCATTTTTCTTCTGGATCTTTTCATCAGAAGGTACAGGACCTAGTATACTTGTGGATGCAACACCATCAACCGTTGTTACTTGAGGAACTGATGTGAATGAGTTACCATTCTCTATGATCTCCCATAGAGCATAGTCTTGAATTTGAAAGTATTGCTCAATTCTGAGCATCCACATGTCATAGTCACCCAGTTTAAGAATGGGTAACTTTGTTGTGGTAGTTGTTTGAGCAGATTCTGTGAGATCCATCTCTTCTGTGTGAATAGGAAATTGTTCAGAGTAGTTTCTTCTTGAACCAAAGTTTCAGAACCATGGCTCTGATACCACTTTTTGATCCCAAACACTTGAGCTTGTATTAGAAACTTTGAATGATATCAAAGAGTATGTGGAATCTATTCTTCAATATTTAAAAGAATTATAATGTAACAGTAAACAATGAAACAGTAAACTGTATTATATTAACAAGAACAATTCACCAAAATGCTTCAATATTATTAGCTCAATAATACGAGTACTCTTGCTTAGTACTAGGGTTTACAACCTTGAAGCTTAATCAAAACGTATTCTAGAGATGTATGAGATGTCTAAGAGCTTAACCTATGACCTCCTTTTATAGGCAAAAGGAGTCCTTTACAAGATAACCACAAATATACAATATTCGTATCATTCTAAACATATAAGATATACACTAAATATCTTCTATACATATCACATTACACGTCTTCATCTCTGGCAGTACCTTCTTCATTAGCAGACTTTAGCAGTACTAAGTCTGATACTGGCAGTACCAATATTATAACTAGTAGTACTAACTCAGTTAGTACTGTTAGTTATAATCTTCAGCAGTTCTAACTGTTTAGCTTGGCAGGACAAAGTGCTTGATCATTTAATTCCCAACAGCTATCGCTGCTTTTATTTCTAGTGGAGGTCCCATCATGCCATTTCTGAGAATGATCAGCCATTTTTTGGATGGCTTTCCTACCATTGACTGCACTCATATGAGGTACAACTCCTTTAGAATCCAAAATCTGTCGAGTAGGCACATCCAGACCCTGATAAAACAAAATCACCTCCTACATAGTAGTTAATTAATGTTGAGGACATTTTAATAAAAGATCCATAAATCTTTCCCAAGCCTGATAAAGAGTTTCATTGGGCTCTTGCTTAAAGTTATTAATAGCCTCCATCTTCTTAGCAGTACGAGCAGGTGGGCAATACTTCTTCAAAAAAAAATTCTTCAAATCTTCCCACTCAGTAATTGAACCAGCAGGTTAATTCTTTAGCCACCTATTAGCATCTCCTGTAAGTGAAATAGGGAAAACAAAAAGCATCAATTGGTCAATAGTCACATTCTTAGTTGTGAACAAATCAGCTATCTCAAGAATCCGTTCAACATGCTCATTAGCATGTTCGTGCTCCAATCCACTTAAGGTGTTTTCACGTAATTTCTTGAGAAATTGACCTTTCAACTCGAACTTGGCCTCTTTATCAAACTTAGGCCTAGCAACACCCGAACCATAGTCTTCTCGGGTCTTAGTCATGTACTCCTCCATAGTTGGGTCCGTGATTGTTCCTATGGTTTCTTCTTCAAACTGAGGTCCTTGATCAAAAAAGTAATCGAGTTCTAATGAATTCAAAAAATACGGCTTGTGGTCTTGAAAAGTTTCCTAAGCAAATGAAAAGCTTGTTCATGTTTTTTTTTTTTTTTTTGGTAAAGGGGAGAACCCCGGTAAATATATAACCAAAAAATCGTTAAGTACAAATGGAATGTGGCTGAGGTACCACATTAACCTCAAGCAAATAGCTTGATAAACTAGTGCTTATGACATGCCATAAACACAACAAACCTAGCAATAATACAAGCACCTAACTAGGTATAAAAACAAGAAAAATCTTGAATCAAGCGAACGTCCCGCATCCACCCATAAGCACGAAGGGAGCAAGGCGACCCAGGAAGTCTGCCTCCTTAAAAACCCTTTCCAAGAAAAACCCATAGGGAAAAACCTTGGCGAAGGGAAAAAGAGTACAACCCTTACCTGGCACTCCCCTCGTGAAAATAACAAGCACTTGGAATCTTCCATGTATCCAGCAGTAGACGAGACCGAGGGGTTAACTTCTTGAACTTGAAGCTAACCAACTTCAACCGAATGGTAGAGACAATAACTTGAACCACTTCATCCACCTTAGCCTTCTTATGCTTAAAAAGCCTAGAATTGCGTTCCATCCAAAGGTAGTAGGTAGTAGCAGCAAGTAATAATCGAGAAAGAATGCTAACAACAGATCGCCCCTTAGAAATAGGAATAAGGAACAAAAGAACATCCTCCAACACGGGTGGAACCGCATCCATGCCGGATAGAGACCGGACCTGCAACCAAACCTGCGAAGAAAATTGACACTCAAAAAACAAGTGAGCGTGAGAATCAGGAACCGTATCACAAAGAGGGCATCTAAGGAGACTTAAATCAACATTAGGCCCAACATCCGATTCCCTAAGTCTATCTTGAGTCTTCAACTTCTGCCTAATGACGAGCCACAAATGAATAGCATGCCGGGGAATACAATGAGAGAACCACGGAATATGAAACCAATCAACCTGATCAGCCCTAGCACGAAGAGATTCCCAAGCACATGCAACCGAGAAAGGTCTAAGATTTCCCTCCAAATCACGCCACAATAATCCATCATCGGTTTCATCAATTAAATTTGGGACCGGGAGATTAACTAAATCAGGAAAACGAGAATACCAATCAGCCGGCCATCTCCAAGTACCATTAACAATCACATCACAAACTGAATCCGAAAGGGTTAAACCAGCTCGAGCAATATCCCTAGCCGTGAACATATCACGAATAGGGCTAAAAGCACACCACATGTCAAACCAAGCTGAAGTAGACTTACCATTATTTATTATATGCCATATAAAAGGACGCACCTTAGGTCTAATAGCAAGTAACTTACGCCATCCCCAACTAACGTCACCCAAGCAAGGAACATCCCAAAAGCTCCTACCACGAAGTTTGTAAGAATGAATCCATTTAACCCATAAGGACTCCTTATGAGTTAAAATACTCCAAATATGCGTAGTCATAAGAGCAATATTAAAATCAGCCAACCTACGAATACCAAGACCACCTTCACGTTGGGGCTTGCAAACAGATTCCCACGCTACTTTGGCCTTACCTCTCTTCATTTCCCCTTGACACCATAAAAAGCCCCTCATGAGCTGCTCCAAATCATGCACAATACGAGTAGGAAGGATAAAAACAGAAGCCCAATAAATATGCATAGAAGACAACACAGATCTGATCAATTGAAGCCTCCCCGCTAGAGAAAGGAACTTATTGCGCCAATCATTCACCCGACTTTCCAATTTTTCCACCAAGACCTTACAATCCCTATAAAGCAGCCTAGATGATATTAAAGGAACACCTAGATACCGAACAGGGAGAGAACCTTCTGCAAATGGCATAGATTGAAGAATAGTAGCTTTCAAAGCATTAGGCACATTACAGAAGAAAGCAGTACTTTTAGGAATACTTGGGACAAGACCCGAGACATTCTTGAAATCCTCCAAAGCTTGCATAATAACATTAACCGAAACAGGGTGGCCTCTAGAAAATAAGAAAAGATCATCTGCAAAGCAAAGATTAATAATTCTCTGCTGCTCACACAAGTGATGAAACTGAAACTCCGCCGAATTAGAAACCTTTTTCTGCAAAATAAGCGTTAAAACCTCCATAACCAAAGTAAACAAGTAAGGAGATAAAGGGTCTCCTTGCCTAAGGCCACGCTTACCCTTGAACCAGCCATGAAGATCCCCATTAATACATATAGAATATGAAGTAGAGGAGACACAAACCATGATCCATTCAACCATTTTGTGATGAAAACCAAAACCAACCAGAATAGACTTAAGAAACTCCCAATCAACCGTATCATAAGCTTTCTGAATATCAACTTTAAAAGCACATCTAGGCGGACCCCTCCCTCTATGATAATTATGCATAAGCTCTTGGGTGAGTAAAATATTATCCGAAATACGACGCCCAGGAACAAACGCAGATTGATTAATACTAACCAAATCACAAAGGGCCTCTTTAATGCGATTAGCAATAATCTTACTAATGCATTTATATAGAACATTGCAACAAGAAATAGGCCTATAGTCATTAATCTTAGAGGGGGTAGACACTTTAGGAATCAAAGATATAATGGTGTGATTGATTTCCTTCAAAAGCTTACCATTAGTAAAGAAGTCCCTAATAGCACCCGTAATATCGCTACCAACAACATCCCACGCTTTCTTAAAGAACGCAGCAGTGTAACCATCCGGACCGGGAGCCTAATCATCCCCCATCGAGAACAAAGCATCCTTAATATCAGCATCCGTAACATCCCGAACCATAAAATCAGCCCTATGCTGATCAAGAACATTAATAAACAAATCATGATCATCGAGAGGGCTACAATCCCCTTCCGTGCCAAGAAACTGCTCATAATGAGAAACAAACGCCCCTGCAACCGCATTACCCTCATACAAAACATTAGCCGCATCTCGAACCAATTCAATTCGATTGCGAGCACATTTACTTTTAACAATATTATGAAAATAAGCCGTATTAGAATCACCTGCATGGAGCCATTGAATTTTAGATTTTTGCTTAAGAAACCTCTCTTCATCAAGTGTAGCCTCCTTAAAAGCAACAAGGTAATGAGCATGCTCCTCACGAAGGGCTGAATTAAAAGGATCCTTATCAATTGCCACTTGGACCTCATCTAATTCCTTGCGAATATAAGCAACCCGCTCATGAAGATTACCTTGATTACGTAAAAGCTTACGAAAAGGAGATTTCAGCCCCTTCAAGCGTTTAACAACACGATACATAGCACAACCATTGACACCAATATTCCACCCCGAAGCAACCGTATCAAGAAAGCCTTCTTTATGCACAAGAAAATTAGAAAACTTAAACGGTTTAGGATTGAGTTTGGTCACCTGAGGGATACGAAGGACACAAGGAGAATGATCCGATATCCGGTACGGTTGAAAGATAGCAAAGGAACCCGGGAAAATATCACCAAACTTCAAATTACCCATAACACGATCAATTTTCTTCAACGTTCCATTAGAGCCTCTTGGTTTTTGATTCCATGTAAAATGCAGCCCCGTACTATTAATATCCATAACCTCCATATTCATAACACAATCTTTAAATTCACGCATAGCAATATCAGGAGCATAACCACCACATGAATGATCTTCCAAGTTAAGAGCAGCATTGAAATCTCCCAATAACACCCAAGGTCTACTACGCATAAAAGTAGCATGACTAACGAGGTTGCTCCAAAGAGCTCTCCTATCAACATAATAGTTATCTGCATATACAAAAGAACAAAAGACGGTTTTGTTTTCATTACGAATATTAACCTGTACATGCATAACTTGGTTAGTAGAAGCCATAACCATAACATCAACAATATCATCATTCCAACCAAGAATAATTCGAGAACCCTTACTACAAATATTCCCATTCGACGTCCATTTCCAACGACGACAAACCTTATGACAAGTATCATATACCACCGAAGCATCCACATGAGATTCCAAAATAGCACACACACTAAGATTATTCTCATTCACAACCTGACGAACCTCTTTTTGTTTAGGGGAATGGCTCAGACCCCTTATATTCCATGAAGCGATACTAAACATCGGGAACATTTAGAACGGGAGTGCTTGCCCCCGATTTATCAAACAAATTACCCGATTCATCAAATGCATTAACAACCTCTTCCTCTTCCAGATTTATACCATCGTGAACATCTTCATCAACAAATGAAAAGCTTGTTCATGTTCACTATATGGTTCAACGAGGTCTACAGGAGAACTCCTGGTCATGCACTACTTCCAATCAAGACAATAACATCAGTATTAGGTTTGAAGAAGTATGAATATAGAAAACTTACAACGAAAACGGAATACGAAAAATAAAAGTTGTTGATAACTACAGACGATACGCCGTATCTAGAAATCTGGGTACGCCGTATGTTGTTTACGTTTAAGAATCTCAGACTTTTATTGAGAAAAAGATATACGCCGTATTCACAGTAACCAATACGTCATATATTTTATTATTTAAAAATTCGAAAATGTTTTTAATAAATAAATAACCCGTATAAGCAAACGCTCATGCGCCGTATGAATTTTAGGGTTTTAAAATTTAATGATTAAAAACAAAATACGCCGTATCTAGGAAATTAGATACGCCGTATCCGAATTAATTAAATCGATGCGACGTATGAATACTAAAAACACAATGCGCCGTATCTAAAAAGTTAGATGCGCCATATCGTTTAGTTCAGCAAAATACTTGAGACAGCAGTTGTGCAGAAAACACAAGAAACGAAAACAAACAAAAACTGCAGAAATTAAACAAACACAAAGACGATAAATATGCAGAATAATACAATGAATGTAGAAGACAAATATACACAAAAGTTACGCAAATAAAAATATAAAAACTAAGTTAAACCTAAATCAAAATATTAACAGATAATAAGTGTTAAACAATTCACTCCCCGGCAGTGGCGCCAAAAATTTGATGTGTCTTCGTTGTAGGTATAGATTATGTTATCAAGTTTTAAATTTATATTTAGTTGACTTAACCTATAACAAACACCTAAATATCTATTAGTATTTTAATCCTAAAGTTAGTTCTAATTAAACCTAATCTAACGCAAGAGTGGTTTTCAGCCCGAAAGACTGGCACAATGTGAAGATTAAGTAAAGCAGTAAACAAAAGCAACGAAGCTTATAACACACATACACATATAGAAAATAGATAACAAATAAGAGTTCAAACCGACAGTAAGGAAGATGTGCTCGCTAATTGTTTATTTATATATGATGAGTACTAATTATGTTCTTTCTATATGGTTGCTTATGTATATGCGTATCTCATGTCAATGTCTAGATCAAGTCTAAATATCTAGATTTCGGTTTTTAAGTCTTCTCAAACGGAAAAGTCCTATCATGACTAATCAGAAATCCGCCTAAAGTTAAACACTTTAATGATTACCTAGTTTATTTATTAATTAACCCTTAAGGGCTTACATTAATCATGCAAACGATGTTAATGAAGTAATTGTGCGAGCCAAATAGCAGACAAGGCACGATAAACTAAAAAAGTAATCAAAACATACTCATAAGCATTGCAGACCAATAAAACATCATATAATATTTAATGAGTGAAAGTATATTAAGTACGAATCTAATGAAAGAGAGAGCACGCTAACCAAACAATTAAAGGGTACCAATACAATTAATCGAATCTTCCTATGTAATTATGAACTAGCAGGACCTTCTTATTGCTCTGATTTCATCCTTCTGGTTGTGTCTATGTGTGGTCAGACGTGGCCTCTTCTAGGTATTGTGTCTTTGAAATTCGGCTGTGAATGGGGTATTTATACATTCTGGAAACAAAGTCGATACGGTTTATCTATTTATTTGATATTCTGGAATATTCGTACACCGCCATATGATACGGCGCATCACTGAGCTTCATACGGCACATCTTGTCTTCTTATCTTGGAAATCTGGTGAAGTATTCAAGGTAGATACAACGCATGTTGTTCATGTCATGCGACGTATCATGGGCAAAGCAAGTCAGATCTTCTCGTTGACCAAAGTTTCATATACGGCGTATGGGAGAAATCCATACGACGTATGCTTCAAAGTCAGGCAATGGTCTTCTTATTCGTCTAAGTCTTGGAATACGACGCATCCATCTAGAATGATACGACGTATCTTCCTTCAGTTTAGTAGACTTTTCCAACTTGATCCATTTTGCTCTAATTTACGTCCAAAATAGCTAACTTTCACCAATTGCTTGTTTATAACCGAGATTTACAAAACTAAGCGATTAAGTATCAATTCTCATATAAAATAATATAAAACAAGCAATATACATAGGATAAATGATGCTAATAATATGTTGTTATTTGATGTCTTCAGAAATTCTTTGAGTGGGTGAGACTCAGACTCATCAGTGGTTGGTTTTTAGTCATAGGCCTGTGCAGTGCACCATAACTTTCTGAGGAAGTTGAAGTATAACACTAAGGGGCATTTTGTAAAAGCAGTTTTAAGGGGGGCAGTTGTAAAGAAATTTTGTAATCTCATTGCAGGCTAGGACATTCTTGGGTAGTTAAAGTTGCCTACAACGTTGTTTTTTTGAAACTGGACATGGTCATGAGTCATGCCTGCCCATTGAGGTGCATACACAATTCCTTGGTCAGTTTCCATTTTTAAGTCAAAAGAGTTTTAATTTTAATGGCAATATATCAAACACCAGATGGTCTCAAGTTGAGTCCAACTTTTGTGAAGTTTAGAATAACTCCATGGATTGTTTAGAGCACTAGGGATTAACAATAACAAAGAATAACAATCATGGACAGCGGAATAAATAAGAACAATGCTATTGTTTCAAGGTTTCTTCATCATCATCTCTAACAACTACAATTACAAACACGATAAGGCCTAATTCTACTTGATCAAGTGTAGAACGGTTACTCAACAATAACAAGGATCAAAGATCCTTGAGCCTTAAAACATAAACATTCTAGTCTAGGCATTTACAGCCCTAGACACACACACACACACACACATGTTTTCTTTGTTTACATCTTTGACACCTACTAAAAAAAACGCCCTTAATCTCTTTATATAATAGAGATTAGGGTTACAAAGACTTTTAACTTAACACATTTTAAGCCCTTGTAGTTTCATTTTTCATCATTTTAAGAATCCTTCCTTTGTCTTCATAAGTCCTTCATCTTTCATATGTTTGGTCATTATCAACTCAAAAATAATTCCCAACAATCTTCCCCTAGTTGATAATGAAAAAACCAAATAAGCACGAACTTCCCCTGAAGCTAATATATATGAAAGAAACAGACTTCCCCTTAATCCATGCTATACCACCAAGGATCTTCAAGTTGCAAAGCTTCAATTTATTACTTCTGCCCCTTTTTGTCATAATCCACTAGGAGACTCTAAGTAAATGCAACTTTGATCTTCACAACCATGAGCGACTATCATACTTCCAATGTCTCGAATTACCCACCATTAAGAACACCAAAAAGCTTACTATAAAAGAACTCAAGACAAAAGAAACCTAAACCAGTAATAATAATAACAACTAGCAGTTGTAAACCTAAACCAGTAATAATAATAACAACTAGCAGTTGTAAAAACCTTCACCTCGATGTAGCATATAAATGGTTAAACATTTTAACATTAAGCTTCCCCTGAAACCCAGATGTTAACCATTTATTGATTCTTCAAATCTGTAAGCTCGATGTAATGATCACGGATGAAGAAAACTAAGCATTACCAACTTGATGCTGAAGTAGAACAACCCAAACTTGTGTCTTATGTCTTGTACTATATATGTGACATCGAACGTATACCCAAACCGATGTATAAGGAGACCTTAATTTCTTGAAAAAAATCCAGATTTGTTAAGTCTTAGTCACCACTTGAACACGCAAACAAGTTATCTTCAAAGTGTAACACCCACTTTAAGATATGATAAGAACACAAACTCGAAAAATTCCACTTCATCGTCAAATAAGTAATAACTAATCACCTTCGTAATCAATTCTTTAAATAAAACCAAAAACGAGCCCTTTTAAATGTTTAAGAACATAAAAATCCAAAACCTTCTTGTGTGTGTCTCTCAAACCAAACTAAGAACCAAAAACATGTACGTGACAATTATAACCATCAATGTCCATCACCTTTTGCTATCTCTCAAACATATTTATTTTACAAATCAGGTAGCAAAGACTTTTATTGTCATCACAAATCGAACATTCCCCAACTTCATATACTCCAAATCACTGAATGGTTTATATCACAAATGCTTCAACTCCAAGCAGCATTAAATTACAACTATCAACGAGCAGCGTTAAGTATCAAGGAGCAGCTTTTAAAGACCATCGAGCAGTAGTAAATAATCAGAATTAAACACTTGTCGTCACACCCTCAAACAGCCCAGCAGTACAAACGAGCAAACCAAGCAGTATTATGTTTTGGGCAGCAGTACGAAAATACGATAGCAGTACTAACGAGCAGTAGAAACATGTAGGCGTAGCAGTACAAAGTGACAACAAGCAGTACTAACTCGTAATAATACATGCAGTACTAAATAAACACAGCAGTACTAACCTTTCGTCACAGCAATACAAACATGCAAGAGTAGGGTTACTTCAAGAAGGAGTAGGTTTACTTGAATACTAGTAACATTAGGAATATCATGCGTAGTTTACTCCCATTAGACAAACCAGTAACCACAGTTGAACGAGACTCCTTACTTTTCACAAAGTATAGTTACAACCTTACTCCCACACCACATAATCTGTTTCCAGTAACATGTGTATTATGCGCCATCAATATACCAGTAACCCCAAAAACATATCCTTATTTGCTCTTTCCTTGGTACGAACAAATTCCCAGTTAGGGTTTGTGGAAACCCTAACGAATCGTATATATTCAAAGCTGCTTGGCTGATACACATCCACATTCCAAGCATCACCACTCTTTTAATAGGAACATATGAGCAGCCAATGAATTCCTCACCTTGGAAATTGTTTTCTTTATTAGGGTTTTCATATACCAACAGATTAAGTTGATACCCTAAGAACTCTAATTTAGTGATAATCAGAAAACCTAAAGATCTAGGGTAAACAAAATATCCAAGAACATCGTTTAGGTACATCCTTTAAACATAATAAAGTGCTCGACACCAGTAGCAAGTCAGAAAATCAAATCAACTTTAAAAACCCTAAAAATACGACTTACTTGAACTTTTTCTGCAACATACTTGAAGAATTTATATCTTTTGAATGAAAGCTCATATTGAAGATCCATCCGGTGAGAATCTACCTTGATATGCAAAGAACCTTCAGTAAAATTTTTGTTAAGATCAAACGGTTAACGAATGAGATATCGCCTTTTAAAAACAGCACTGCAGAATGTTAAAAAAATTGAAACAAAATCAGATTAGTGAAGTTTAGAATCCCTAGATCACGAGCCCCCTAGGCTCTGATACCAATTGTGAAGTTTAGAATAACTTCATGGATCGTTTAGAGCACTAGGGATTAACAATAACAAAAACCAACAATCATGTGAGAACCCTCACAAAATAAGATTAGTTAACGATGACCATTGACCCGATACTTGAATTACACCCTAAAGTCTGGATTATATTTTAATTGCTCATTTTGAATATAACCTAAGTTGGTTATATAATAAAGAATATTTAAACTATATGTTATATGTTAATTATACACTTTAATGATTATCCTAAACTATATAATATGTAATGTAAATACAATTAATTATTTGAACATTTGAATACGAATTTAACCTAAAGTTGAACTACGTTATGATTAAACTTCAGAATAAGAATCTTAAACCTACATTATGAAGTAAACTATGATATACGAATCTATAACTTATAACTAAACCAAAATCGGTACAATCTATGATCCCTAATATCACATGTTAAAATCAGTTGCAAGGACCGATTTTCGTTTAAAATTTGTGACACCCATTTATTCGAATTATGGAAACTTTTTTTGTGATAATCTTCTTCTAATCACGGGTCAATCACCTATATCACATTCCAAAAGTCCCGGCCCAATCACCCCTACATTATCTCCATTTAATCCCAAAAAAACACACGCCTTGCCCTTTTCTTTGAATCGTATATCTTTCCTTCTGTATATCTCCTGTACACGGAAAAACAATTCAGAAAACCAACACACTTAATCAAATCGTGGCTGCAAGAAAAGAAGAAGGAGAAGAGTGCATTCGTTGGTGTATTGGTGGTGATTAAAGTCGAGCCCTAAAACCTTCATTCTCAAGTCGATTTCTTCCCCATAATCGACCAGGTTATTTTGTTTCTAATTGTATTTTCATTTCTTTTTTTTTTCATTCGACATATAAAAGGTATAATCAAGACCAAAACTAAGCTAATAACTAAAATCATGTTTGTAATCATGCTTGGAACCCTTAAGAAAAAAATATATGCGCCCCATAATTATTTGTGTCGTGTGATTTGTGAATGTTTTGGGTCATTTGTCCAGCCTGTGTCGACCTAGAGATAACATATTCAAGCCCTAAAATCAGTCCTTAATGACACATTAATGAGGCCTTAATTTGGAAACCCTAAGTGATAAAGTAACGAGGGCATTAGAGGGTTTGGGGTTTTGGAATTTATGATTTTATGTGTACTCGTATGAATGGTTTTGGTATAAGTCATGTCTCGTTAATTTGGTGTTTGTGTGAGTATGGGTTAAATGGGTTAGAGTATTCATCATGTGTTGAATCATATCAAGGCTTGTTTGGAATTGTGCACTTAAAACGGATTAAAAGAATGGGTTGAGAACTTGTTTTCTGTCTCACTGCATGCTGTTCAGATTTTTGGGTCGGATTAAAGGGGTCTAATTTGATGATGCCAACATGTTTTTGCAAGATTTTGAAGCCTAAAACAAAGTTCAAGTTGTGTGCTATCTGCATATAAAATTTTATAATTTTTGGAGGTCGGATAGATGACTTTTTGATTTTAGAACATTAGATGTCAATCCTGAGTTTAGGAGTCCGGAAATTCAGCTGGTGTTTTTGAATTTTAGTTTCCAAACAGTGGGGAATTAGGAGGTCTACTTTTACAGGTAGAATATTTAGCATATATGAGACTTACTGGAATTTTTATAGATTTTTCTGAAGGGTTCTCATCGGGTAAACAAATGCAAACTTTCTGGGTGTATGTGCAGTTATCTTTCTGGGCAGGTCTGGGAAAAATGTATAGGTATTTGTGATAAAAAATCTTAGCTTCCCAGTAGACACTTAAGTATGGGTTAAAATTCATAAATATCAGAACCAGAATGGGATAAAAATCTGAACTATCTTTCAAGTAAGGATTTAGTGTAACCTAACTCCATATAATGTGTTTTGACCTAAATTACATTTGTAACGTTAATATGGATACTCTTAAACATATGTTAACATAACTTCAGTGGTGAAACCCTAATCACGAATAATGAATAACTATAAGTATTCAATAATCAGTTATGACATCTAAAGATATTAGACTCTTATATAATAAGCAATTATTAATTCAGGTAGATCATTCGAAGGAGATGTAGCTGTGTTCCGAGTGTTCTTTCATTTGCATTGATTTCTAAGATTAATGCTTGGACTTGTCACCTTGTCTCATCCGCTTCAAGGTGAGTTTTCGTAGCCCCATTTTACTTATATTTTTCTTTGGGGGAAAATGATACTCAACGTATTTTCAAGTTTTTATGTCGTGCTTAAATGTTTGTTTTATTATTTTTGGATAATGTTGTGTGGTGTTAGGTGCACTAATGGTTTTGGTGTTGCTGTGTGATCTCATGTCTTGGGTATAATCTTTTGACATGGGAGTACTCATGTTTTAGCTCCAGCTGGTAGGCATACGTGTAGTACTTATGTGTTATGGGTGGTTACCTGATTAGCCAAATGGGTGGTTACCCAATTAGCCAAATGGGTGGTTACCAGATTAGCCCGATGGGTGGTTACCTGATTAACCCGATGATTATGATATAACTGCTTGCCCTACACTTTATTATCATTATTTCACACTTGTCCTATTTATCATGCACGGTAAATCTGGTTTCATTTACTTTAAACCTACGAACTCACCAACTTTATGTTGACATTTTAGAGTATCATTTTCAGGTGATCGATAGTTGTATTTTGAAGGAGCATGCATATTGAGGTCATACGTTGTTCTCATATTAAAGATGGAGTGATTTGGCCAAGACCTTTTTCTAAAGACTTAAATTTGATAAGATTAAGACTTGTGTTTTCATTATTCAGTTTTGTATTAAAAATCTTATTGTAACATTGTAACTTATTTCCTAAATCAATTATGGTGTTGTTCTACTATCTTATGCGATGTTACATTTTCGTTGCACCTCGTGTTTCCGCTCTTAGCGGGGTGTGACAGAATGGTATCAGAGCCTAAGGTTATAGAGAATGCTGGTTTTTTAAAATAAAAACCTCAGCTATAACCAAACTAAATCTTTTCGTAAAACCCTAAACATGGTACAAGTCGGCTAGCCCGAGCATTTCATCATTTTTCCTAAATTATGCATAGCCTGAGCAACTATGCCTAATTCAGGAGGAATCATGTAATGATGGGGGTAGTTACCTTGAATCATGCTTGGTTGGACACAAAACCCAAATCACCTGGAAACCTCATCAGTCATGTGCATATGTATTTGCATTATATGATTTATTTGCTCGTGTTGTGCTGCTATATGTGCTATTATATATACGTTTGTTGCATTATGACCACTACTAGAGTTCAAGGATGCTTTGTTTCTTTCATGGTTTGACTGGTTTGTTACACTGTGCTTCCTAGTATGCCTTTATATCAGTCGTGCTATATTGAACACTATTTTGAATATATCCCAACTATGCGTTGTTGGAAGACCAATATTAGGTACGTTATTTCTTTGGTTTATGCTAACGGTTTTAGCTTCAACTTGGAGTTGAGCCCCAGATTGATAGTTGACTTGTTGGAAGGTCATATTGGTTATATTTTTTTAAGATGCTATATTGAAAATGCTAGTTTGGCTATTCTGGATACTAATTTAGATACATGACCACGTAATTATTTCCCTATGCCATTAGGTCATATGCCTCGTCTCTCCATAATACTCATATGACTTGCATCATAGGAATTATGTGTGCATCTATTTATGAAGCTTCTTATTTTGCCTTTTATAAGGGATTGTTTTGGGTGGATTATTTTATGAGGTGATAGAAAGATTGATTCTTGCATAGGCTTATAGTGAGACCTTAAGCATTAACTACATGAAATTATATTATTTCTATTTAAGACATTAACAATTTGATTCTGGATTATGTTGCATTTTTTTAGGATTTTTACCCAGTGTGGGAGACTATCTTGTTTATTAAATGGCTATGTAGTTGTGGTTCGACTAACCATGATACAAGTTCCCTACTTGTGTCAGGAGTCATCATGACATTGTAAACAAGCCTGAATACACCGCATTCTAAGCCGATAAGTCAAATTTACATCATTAGTCAACCTAGGACAACCCGCTAACCAACGTAATAGCAATTAGTGGTTTTACCACATGGTTAGAGCTTTGGGAACTACAAGTGGAATTGTTAGACCCATAAGAAAGAGAAAACCTTTTGTTGGATTATTTGTGCGGATCGTGATGTCAGTGTTCGCTTTAGTGTTAGTGTTTCGGTGATGGTGCTAATTTGGATAAGATAAAATCTATTGGTCAAAATTTTTTGTGCAAGTGAAATATTTCCTTGCAAAACCTCATAAAGAATGACAAATCTGTTTTTACTTAATGTTTAAATTGTTTTGTTTTATTGAATTATAAATATTTTGAAGTAATCTTGTTCATCCCATTTATGGTTATTCTTGTAATAATTACATCATTAATAAATACCTCCTTTTGGTCAAATTTTTACACCAATGAATGCTTGAAGTCAAGTGTAAAACCATGTCTCCAAGAAGGAAACACACGAAAACGACCACTATGCTACACAAGAATTGAAAAAATTGATTTAAGTAGACCTTAGATGGAAGTGCTAAGCCGTTAAGGTCCTAAGATGTATCAGAATACCATTACTTATTGACACTATCCTGGATTTTGTAAGAGAATTAAACACCTCAGTCTCAGACTGTTGATACCAGTATAACTTGCCATGACACTATTACTACGATATACAACCTTCATAAGAAATGAAGAATTATAACACCCTTTACTTGGAATGACATTTTTTTTATGTTAAATTATGAATATGTAAAATAAATACAAGTTATGAATATTTATCCTAACAAAACTCACGTAAATAAACATTTTGCTATTATATACAACACACTTTTTGTCACAACTCGTAATTTCAGGTCCTTTTTCAAGCTTCAAAATTTCACTATTCATCTCAGAATTTACTATTCACGGGTTACTATTCATCATTCACTATTCATCATTTTTGAAGTCAGTTTGAGACTTTGAGATGTTTCAAAAAAAATTACTATTCATGAAACACTATTTATTTCCGGAGGAAAATCACTATTCATGGTTATCATTCATCATTACGTAAACAAGGTTTACGGGTATTTAAATTCGCGTAACCAGTAAGGTTTAGCTGCGTATTAATGCATCATCAATAATGGCACATCATATAGACTAGAGTAGTCTACATATCATCAGTAACATCAATATCATATTAAGTCATGCACGGGTTTGTGTGATTTTCATTAACGTATGTTCATTTATTATCTAAACGTTACCACTCCGTTATTACTACTAACATTATACCCGATACTCCCGTCAGTGATCATAACATATTTTCATATTCATTATAATGATATAAGGATTATATCATTACTTTACCCGGTGTTTTAAATCAATTGCTATATGTTCCGTTAGGAGCTTATAACTCCGTCGGTTTGCGATATTTCAACCCGATAATCATTCTAACACCCGATTCTTGCAAGGGATATGATTTTACAATTTTTACAACTTCGACATATTTTATTTCAACTCGCCAAGATTTAATTCTAGTTAACTCGGTACCCGATAACACATTATACACAACATAAACTACCTAAACCATACACATTGGAGACAACTTCATTAAATGAGCACATGCCTTTCTTTCTTTTTCTTCCCCATTTCCACGCCAACATGCCCCCCTAAATTCTTGAAATCACTTTATTTCATTGACTAACATTAATACATCAAGAATATATTTCAAGGTTTAATTCATTTACACAAAAATAATGCAAGTAAACTAAGATATCAACAAAACTCTCTCATTTCCTTTCTTCTCTGTATATGGTTCAGCCATACCATCAAGATCAAGCAAGATCCATCAAATTTTTACAAGAACAAGATTATTTAGTCTCTCTTGTACTCCTTGTTAGGGTTTTGTGATAAAATCCCTAGGTTTCTTACATATTTCTTTCCAAATCACCACAAATCTTCAAGTAAGCTTCAAGAACACTTTTTGATCTTTTCATACTTTCATTTGATCTATATGTTGATGTATTTTCAAGTATTATTAGTTAAACATGCAACTTACTTATGTTATATATACCACTTTGCACATAAACAATCTTTAACACTAAATCTATAAGTTTTACTAGTAATCTCATAAAACCCACCAAGGTTGGTGATGTTTAGGACCCCATGACACCTTAAGAAGGTGTATGGTAAGATTAGATTAGTTGTGGTGTTGATTGGAAGTGGTTTGATTAAGTTTTGAACAAGTCTTGAACCATAAAAGTGATTTTTACAAACAATAATAAAGCTACTGTCCAAAATCATGGAATCTGGAAAACTCAGTAACTTTGTACTATTTTTGCCTTCATATTTAGAAATTTCTTTCAAAAACGAAACCGTGGCCGCTTGAATCACTAAAAACCGACTTATAACGAAGAAGTTATGATTTTTCAAAGTTTGACGACGAAAAACTAAATTCTGAAAATTTAGTTGCTGATCGCCGAGATTCAAAGGACAAAATGAGGCATTAGACGTGATCTAGATGACCCGACCTACTGAAATTAAGTTAGTTCATGTTAATACGAATCCGTGGATATAAAGAACGTAGAAAACGAGCTTATAACGACCAAGATACACACGTTTGAAACTTGACGAAACATAAAACATTTTGACAGCCCAATTAGAAAAATATTTCTAAGTATAAAAATAGTTTATCTTTCAAGTCACCATGTTGAGAGCCATTTTTCTCATTGATCGAGACCCATATGGTCAAAAGTTAAATGACATAACTTCTAGACATTGTTGCAAGGTTTTCAAAAACGTCAAGCTTATTTCCTAACACTTAACCAACAATATTTCGCGACTAGTTTTGCGAGGCCATTTGGGCACATCTTCAAGTTGTGAAAAATAGTAAATTGCGACGAAAACATTATATTTACTGATAGACCACCAAACGAGGATCGTGGAGTATTGTTTCAACGTATTTACACGAAAAGTAGTTTATAATTTAACGAGACGTCAAAAATATATTTTTCGACGATAAACACTATTCACAAATTTCACGAGTGGTATCGATAACATACGTATTTGCATGTGTAGCATCATTTCATTGCTTACACTAGATCATATCATTCATGTTAGGTCGCAGTTAGAGACCGAGCCTCATTTCATGTTAGGAATTCTGGGAAATAATAGATTTCTCATTGTTGCTGGTAGAGTAAGCTGGTTCCTGCTGATAGTGTTGGTTCCTGCTAAAGTTCATTGCTGCCGATAGTTTATTTTTGTTTCTGCTGTTAATAGTCATTACTGCGGGTTTTAGTAATTGTTATCCCGTAAGTATAGAATATTTGTTAGATTTAATTTTAGAAGAGATTGGTGTTTATCTCTTTACACGTTTTCTTGTATGACGGGTTAAGGTTAGGGTTTATTGTTAGTATATAAGAAACACCTGTCTATGAGTTTTGTATCGATTAACAATATTAAAAAAACAAACCTTGTTAGTTTCTTTCTTCTTTATATTCTTGTGTTTAGTTTCCGCATAGACACAAGTCTTACACCTAGAGATTCTTGGTTTAACCAAGCTCAATCAAGCTAGAAGCACTCGATCCTACAAGTGGTATCAGAGACTGGTGAGGATCTCTGATAAAGAAGAAGAAGTCAGTAGCAGATCTGAGTCAAGTGGAATTAATTCTTGTCTAGTTAAGCATGGTGGAATCAGTTAAACCCTTAGAAACATTCTCTTAAACCCTCATACAATGACATCATTCGGATCTGATGATTTTTTGGAGACATTTGTCATGAAGATTAGAGCCTTGCTACCTTATGACTTAAGGGAAGACGGGACAAGAAATGCTAAATCTAATGAGGAAAGATGTGCCACTCAAGTTGGGGAAATGGTTGCTGGACATGAGACAAAAGGTGAGGCAGATGTGGCTGGTGAATTCGCTATGCTGGGTGTCTTCCCATCTCAGGTACCAAAGTGTCATTTTGGTTGTCATGATTTATATGCTTTGCTTAAGAAAGATTTTGATGAAATGAAGCCTAAACATAATGAATTGTTTGTTGAAGTCCAAGCTTATAAGAATGCTGTTAAAACATTAGAAAAACAAAAAGCTTGGTACCAAGCTAATCAGGTAGCTTATGAAGAGAAAATTAAGGTTTTGCAGAGAGACTTAAAAAACACCACTAATGAGCTTAAATATTCTGAGTCTCAAAATGCTAAGATTATATTAGAAAAACAGGATATGCAAGCTAAGTTAGATAAAGAAATGGCTTGGTTCAAGAGGTGGGAAAAATCATCTAATGATGTAGAAGAGGCTAATGAATATAAAAACACTAGGTCAGGAAGGTCAAAGAAAGGTTTAGGGTATAATAATGAAACTAATGAGCCAAAATGGTTTGACCCTACACCTAAGGAGCCTAATTACCAAATCCCTGTAAAGTATGTCAAAGAAGGAGAAATGCATGCTGTTCCTCCACCTATAAGAGGAGTGTTTAAGCCTGTCCCTATCCACTCAGCCCTTGACATTGACTTAGATGAGTCACACATGACATATGGCAAAAAGTCAAAAGACTTATCTGATTCTGAGTGTAAAACTGATGACTTTGTCTCCTGTTCTAAAAGTGACAAGTCCTATGAATCTAAGTCCACAGACTATACCTCATGTGACTCAAGTGAAAAGTCTACAACACCCAAGTCCCATGACTCCTGCTCAAGAGTTGCTGCTGACCCTATTGCAAAGACTACCACTAAGGAAAACAACTCTTTGAATTCTGCCAAAAACAACTATATTCCTAGATTTAACATGTTATGTTAAGAATAAATCTTTTAAAAAGAAATCATGTTTTGTGTGTGGTAGTTACTCTCATCTCATTAAGGATTGTAATTATTATGAGAGTAAAATGGGTGTGTGTGCTGAACAACGAAAACCTAGACCAGTGTGGAAAAATGTAGAGAATATTCCCCCATTTGTCCCTAGAGCAAATGCATTTCCTGCTGGTAAGTCATTTAATGTAGGAAAACCAGTTCCAGCTGGTAAGTCTGTTCCTGCTAGTTGGAAAAGGAATGCTACTGGACCTTTCTACAGACCTACAAGTACTTTCTTTCAAAATGATTATAGGTTTGGTTACTATGGCCCAATGCATATGAGGGGGCAAAGATGGGACACTGCTGTTCAATACACAGGAGGTTGTTCTTGGAGGAATAATGGTTGGTATTGAGGGGAGGCTTAAGCCTAAGGGGAGGCTTATTGTTGTATATTTTGTGCTAACTAACATTTTCTTTAGTTTGTTTGTGTTCAATATCTATAATAATGCTGCTGCTGAATCTGTCGCTTCCTATTATTAAGTGAGTAGTTACTGCTATTGATTATTATTGATTGTCATGTGAATTGAATGGGGCTAGTGGGGTCAATAGCTGATATCACGTGGGTCATCTAATGGTCAAAGTATGGAGCAGTTGTGTAATTGTTATACAGTATCTCGTATTGTATTCTTGGTTTGTGGGGCTACGCATGGTTGGTAGTCAAACAAGAATATATTTTATTCAAGGTCTGTATACTTAATGGTGTCGTATTTGATGATGTGAGCTGCTACTTCGTACTTATATAAAGATCAGTCAATTCATTGAACTGGTCATGTTGGAAGTTGGTTTATTACTTGATTGGTGGTCAACGCATGGTATTCTGTTATTCAATTCCTCGATTGGAGAATTCTCTTTGTGGGGTTGATGTACGAGTATGACAATTTGTGTGTGATTGGTCAATGTTTGTCAGTAGCCGACTGTTGGTGCGTATTGTTGCTGCTTTTGATCATTAGGATTGAGTGTTGGTCAAATGTCTAAAGCAGCTATACCTTGTTCGAATTGACTATTTTGTTGCTGTTGACTCTTTTATTATCCATTCGATTAATGTATACAACAAGAGTCACTGATATGATGATGGTTAAATAATATTTGTGGGGCTGTGATAAGTTTGTCTTCTTTTGGCATTGATTGGAGTCACATGGTATGATTCATTCTGCTGCTATGTCTCTATCATTCTGCTGTCTCACATGGATACTGCTGCATTCATTGCTGCTGTTAGTGACACCATTGCTGCTGGTGATCCTGCTGGTAGCTCATCCATTCCTGCTGGTTGCTTCGGATTCTGCTGCTCGTGATAAAAAAATAAAAAATAAAAAAATAATTACATTTTTTTCTTTTCTTTATTTTCTTTTATGTTTATTTTATTTCCTTTCTAGTTAAAAAAAATAAAATAATAATAATAATAAATAAATAAATAAATAAATTCTTTCTGTATTTTCTTTTCTTTAGAGTTAAAAAAAATTAAAAAAAAATAAAATAAATAAATAATAATTTCTTGTATATTTTGTCTAGTACTTGTATGGTTTTGAGCAACACCTTGCAGGTACATTGTTGGTGTTTACACCTACACAACAAATGGTAATCAACTCACCATGTCTCACAGACAAGAAAGAGTTGACTCACCATGAGGGTACGGCTCTGGTGTGATAATCAAATCCGTTGATAGCTGTGATAGCTTGCTCAAAGCTATAGGGTTCTCAACTCATCGATGTTTCATTACTAAGAGTTGAATGGTTTTCAATTCGCCATGGATTTTACTCCTTTGGGGTTTCCAAAGAATTGGCTAGCCCACGAGTGTATGGCTTGTGGTAAAGGCAGTGGAATACCATACTTGGTACTCAATTCACCAAAGGTTATCTTCAACCTAAGAATTGGCTAGTCCTGAGCAAACGGCTACAGGTAAAGACAAGTCAAATCCGTTTAAAGTTGCTGATTTACTAAAAATCAGATGGTTATCAATGTACCATGGTCTAACACACCTAAACATTGGCTACTCCAGTAGTGATGGCTATTGGTAAAGAGACATCAAATCCATTAATTTTCAATGATTCACCTCTCACAGGAGTTAACACACCTGGATGTGATGAGAATAGTATGAAACTTAAGTGATTTGATGTACACTTTGTCATAGTAGCAGTCAAGATCAAGTGAATGACATGGTGACCAGCTTATTATTTTGAAGATGATTTCCTTTTGCTGCTGAACTATAGAAGTTGCTGCTGGAAATTACAGATGTTACTGCTGGTTACTTACTATTGCTGCTGCTCAAATGCAATCCTCAAGCCTGAGAAGTTATGCTCTATCAAGTGGGAATCTTGTAAGTTAACCTAGTCAACTTCAAGATTAGGGGAGGATTGTTAGGAATTCTGGGAAATAATAGATTTCTCATTGCTGCTGGTAGAGTAAGCTGGTTCCTGCTGATAGTGTTGGTTCCTGCTGAAGTTCATTGCTGCCGATAGTTTATTTTTGTTTCTGCTGATAATAGTCATTACTGCGGGTTTTAGTAATTGTTATCCCGTAAGTTTAGAATATTTGTGAGATTTAATTTTAGAAGAGATTGGTGTTTATCTCTTTACATGTTTTCTTAGCCAGGCTGTATTAGGGTTTCTGGTCTATATAAGAAACATACAGCCTTGATGATTGTAACACTTCAAGAAAAACATTTTCAGTTATCAATAAAAGATCCATAGAGGATAAAAGCATTATTAGTTATTCTTCTTTCAATTCTATTGTTAAAGAAAACCTTGTTAGTTACATTGATTGTGTCCTTGTTCTTATTCCGCTGTGCAACAATCATTGTTACTATAATCCTAGAAGAGCTAGATCTTGGTTTCAACATTTCAGCATATTCATATTTGTCATTGTTGCTATCGCATCAGGTGAGTTTCATAGCCCCTACTTTTACTTGTTTTGTAACTGTTTTTGGGGGAGAATACATGCTCGTTTTTCATTAAACTTTATGCTCGTTTTACATTTAAACTCACTGTTCATTTTACAATTAAACACCATGCTTGTTTTATTTATAATGTGACTTGTCTTTTAAACATTATTAATTGTTCATATGGCGACATTGTTAGATTTATTTATATGGCGACATTGTTAGATTTATTTATAAGGCGACATTGTTAGAATTGTTTATATGGCGTCATTGTCAGAATTATCATATGACGTCATTGTCATGGCGATATTGTCATATTTAACATTAAATTTTGCTTTCCATATATTACTTTTGTTTACATTAACCAAAACTTATTTGGCAGTGGGTTGTAAACACACAGGTTGCAATTCTTGTATGGGCGGGGCTTGGAACTGGGTGGATTTATAACGTCTTTGCTGGGAAATCTTCATTTCAAATGATTTACATTTTACACTAAACTCTATGAACTCACCAACCTCGTGTTGACACTTTAGCATGTATTTTCAGGTATTAAGCAATAGCACGCTACTGGAGGCTTTTGGCAGGGCATGGCATGGTCATAGAAGACTCTGATATTCATTTGGGGACCGTTTAACTTATTTAAAGGCCTATTTCCGTACTACTTTTCATAATGAAAATTTTACACTTCTGATTTCTCAAATATATTCTAAATGATTATGGTGAAAACCGTTCTTTGTACTTGTGTTGTGATACCATTTGAGTTGCATCCCAGCGACATGTATGCTTCCGCTGGACCCAAATTTGGGGGTGTGACACTTTCTTTCTTTTCCTTTTTCTCTAATAAACCCACACGTTTTCTTTCTTAAGAAGAGAACATAATTAATTTTTCCTAATCCTAAATTGAATATGGTATTATTATTTTATACACGTCTGACAAGTTACTACTTTCCTCTCATTCGTTTTGTGATAAAACCAAATTATTTCTTACAAATCCTACTCAAGAAAAATGTGTCTTTCTTTTTTTGATAATATTCCATACGATTTGAGATTTAGGCTACAACGCATGCACATATCATTCTTTCATTTGAAGATACGTATACTATCCAACCCAAATAAAAGAAACACGACATTCCTTATTTATATACACGTTTGACAGGATTGATCTTATCCCATTCTTGCGGTTATATCATTTTTTATATATAACTCAGTAACCCTTTTCTTGAATCGAAACAAAAACCTTTTCACCTTGTCGAGAAGCTGCCTCCTTGATCAGTATGCGACATGGTTAACATCTCACTAAACCCTAAACCAAACTCAGAATATCATGAATAGTTTTCATGATTAAAATGAGTCTGTGTGAGTGTGAGTGTTGGGTTCACTTTGACATTAATCTGGTTCGAGTACGATTAGAGTGTGAGTGTTGTTCGTAATGAGTTGTGGTTCATGGTTCGTACGGGTCGCTGTTGTGTACGTTGGGTTGGGACTGTGTTCGCGAAAAGGTTTAGAGTTTGACATTACTCCTTGAAATTTGGTGTTGGTCTCGCCTTTATGTTCTTGTTTCAGCCTCAATATACCATTCGACTAGAGGTATCACTTAAACCTCCATCTTTTATTCAGCTCATTGCTTAGTCATAGTTGTAATTAAAACTCTCAATCACAGATCATATGTTTGCAATCTCGTTATAGTAATATGCATGCCTTAACGTCAAGAGTTATATATACATATATATAAGAATGGAACAAGTCTTAACCATATGATTTGTGCATGAAACATACAGTTAGGGGATTTGAATATGTATGCATGGAAACGGTTTATAACTAATATGTAACATCAGATTGCATGGTTATTATTAGCACATGATCTTTTATAATTAAGTAACCTTATTACATGATAATATGACCCATCTGTATATATTAAAGTCAAAATCGAAGCTCACCGTTGATAATGAATCGAAGTCATGGGTTGAACGTGCATGTTGATTTATTGTGAAACTTGAAAACTTATAAACGGACATGGCGCAAATGCTACTAGCGTCAAGATCTTGAAATTTATAGTACTTTAAAATGAAAAAAGATGAAGATTTTGCATGCTATCTCTACTATTGTTAGTCTTTAAATCATAATTAATATAATGTGACGAGACTACATTTTATGACTAAGCAGATTCATAGTTTATGGTTATGGTATCAATAGGGATTCAACAATTCTAATTACCCGGGTATGAATGGGTCTCAGCTCTTAACTTAATTCCATGGCTTGTTACCTAACTTAAGGTTTTTGATAAATTTGTTTGAGGATGGGCAATGCTTACACCATCAATTCTAATCACTCGATTGTTGCAATTGGATCTCATATTTCATTAGTAGTATTTACATTTTGGTGTATAAGCTTTGTCACAACACTGGAGTACTAGATCGATTTATGGTTCTTTCATTTTAACTTTGACTTTCATTGGGTTCTTCAATCAAGCATTGATTCATTTGCATTGTGAGAGACCGACGTAATTCATTCAATTATATTTGACTAGGTTGTTTGATCTAGGTTAGCAGCTTATTTAGCGAATTATTCATCCTGAATCACTTGCAAGAATATCCTTTATTGTTAGATCCTCCTCAGAATCTTAGGGGCTAACATGTGTTAAGTCTCAAAGCTTAGACAAGGAATAATTGATGACCATTCCACTAGAATGTTATGACGGATGATTTATTTCACTTCAGGGAAGAACCAATCTAAATGCTAGTGCTGGAAAAGATTAACAAACTAAACACAATAAGATTCTGATTTTAGAAGTTAATGAAGCTCGAACAGTGGACATATTTATACATGAGAACGTACTGTTTATATAAAAAAATGAAATACACGCACTTGTTTGTTGTGCAAGGTTCTAGTAGTAGACCCAGTTGAATTTTGGGGACAAAATTCTTTTAACGGGGTGATACTGTGAGAACCCTCACAAAATCAGATTAGTGAACGATGACCATTGACCCGATACTTGAATTACACCCTAAAGTCTGGATTATATTTTACTTGCTCATTTTGAATATAACCTAAGTTAGTTAAATAATAAAGGATATTTAAACTATATGTTATATGTTAATTATACACTTTAATGATTATCCTAAACTATATAGCATGTAATGTAAATACAATTAATTATTTGAACATTTGAATACGAATTTAACCTAAAGTTGAACTATGTTATGCTTAAACTTCAGAATAAGAATCTTAAACCTACGTTATGAAGTAAACTATGATATACGAATCTATAACTTATAGCTAAACCAAAATCGGTACAATCTATGATCCCTAATATCACACGTTAAAATCAGTTGCAAGGACCAATTTTCGTTTAAAATTTGTGACACACATTTACTCGAATTATGGAAACTTTTGTTGTGATAATCTTCTTCTAATCACGGGTCAATCACCTTAATCACATTCCAAAAGTCCCGGCCCAATCACCCCTATATTATCTCCATTTACTCCAAAAAAAATACACGCCTTGCCCTTTTCTTTGAACCATATATCTTCTGTACACCGAAAAACAATTCAGAAAACAAACACACTTAATCAAATCGTGGCTGCAAGAAAAGAATAAGGAGAAGAGTGAATTCGTTGGTGTATTGGTGGTGATTAAAGTCGAGCCCTAAAACCTTCATTCTCAAGTCGATTTATTCCCCATAATCGACCAGGTTATTTTGTTTCTAATTGTGTTTTCTTTTCTTTTTTTTCATTCGACATATAAAATATATAATCAAGACCAAAACTAAGCTAATAACTAAAATCATGTTTGTAATCATGCTTGGAACCCTTGAGAAAAAAATATAGGCGCCCCATAATTATTTGTGTCATGTGATTTGTGAATGTTTTGGGTCGTTTGCCCATCCCGGTGTCAACCTAGTGATAACATATTCAAGCCCTAAAATCAGTCCTTAATGATACATTAATGAGGCCTTAATTTGGAAACCCTAAGTGATAAACTAACGAGGGCATTAGAGGGTTTGGGATTTTGGAATTTATGATTTTATGTGTACTTGTCTGAATGGTTTTGGTATAAGTCACGTCTCGTTAATTTGGTGTTTGTGTGAGTATGGGTTAAATAGGTTAGTGTATTCATCATGTGTCGAATCATATCAAGGCTTGTTTGGAATTGTGCACTTAAAACGGATTAAAAGAATGGGTTGAGAACTTGTTTTCTGTCTCACTGCATGCTGTTCAGATTTTTGGGTCGGATTAAAGGGGTCTAATTTGATGATGCCAACATGTTTTTGCTAGATTTTTGAGCCTAAAACTAAGTTCAGGTTGTGTGCTATCAGCATATAAAATTTCATAATTTTTGGAGGTCGGATAGATGACTTTTTGATTTTAGAACATTAGATGTCAATCCTGAGTTTAGGAGTCTGGAAATTCAGCTTGTGTTTTTGAATTTTAATTTCCAAACAGTGGGTAATTAGGAGGTCTTCTTTTACAGGTGGAATATATAGCATATTTGGAACTTACTGGAATTTTTATAGATTTTTTTGAAGGGTTCTCATCGGGTAAACAAATGCAAACTTTCTGGGTGTATGTGCAGTTATCTTTCTGGGCAGGTCTGGGAAAAACAATTTTTGAAAGGGTATTATCACTAGGAAATAAAATCTGAGAAAATTACATTAAGTGCCCAACATGTATAGGTATCTGTGATAAAAATATTTTCTTCCCAGTAGACACTTAAGTATGGGTTAAAATTCATAAATATCAGAACCAGAATGGTATAAAAATCTGAACTATCTTTCAAGTAAGGATTTAGTGTAACCTAACTCCATATAATGTGTTTTGACCTAAATTACATATAATGTGTTAACATAACTTCAGTGGTGAAACCCTAATCACGAATAATGAATAACTATAAGTATTCAATAATCAGTTATGACATCTAAAGATATTAGACTCTTATATAATAAGCAATTTTTAATTCAGGTAGATCATTCGAAGGAGATGTAGCTGTGTTCTGAGTGTTCTTTCATTTGCATTGATTTCTAAGATTAATGCTTGGACTTGTCACCTTGTCTCATCCGCTTCAAGGTGAGTTTTCGTGGCCCCATTTTACTTATATTTTTCTTTGGGGGAAAATGATACTCAAAGTATTTTCAAGTTTTTATGCCGTGCTTAAATGTTTGTTTTATTATTTTTGGACAATGTTGTGTATATAATGGTGTTAGGTGCACTAGTGGTTTTGGTGTTGCTGTGTGGTCTCATGTCTTGGGTATAATCTTTTGACATGGGAGTACTCATGTTTTAGCTCCAGCTGGTAGGCATACGTGTAGTACTTATGTGTTATGGGTGGTTACCCGATTAGCCAAATGGGTGGTTACCAGATTAGCCCGATGGGTGGTTACCTGATTAACCCGATGATTATGATATAACTGCTTGCCCTACACTTTATTATCATTATTTGCACATTTGTCCTATTTATATATCATGCACGGTAAATCTGGTTTCATTTACTTTAAACCTACGAACTCACCAACTTTATGTTGACATTTTAGAGTATCATTTTCAGGTGATCGATAGTTGTATTTTGAAGGAGCATGCATATTGAGGTCATACATTGTTCTCATATTAAAGACCGAGTGATTTGGCCAAGATCTTTTTCTAAAGGCTTAAATTTGATAAGATTAAGACTTGTGTTTTCATTATCCAGTTTTGTATTAAAAATCTTATTGTAACTTATTTCCTAAATCAATTATGGTGTTGTTCTACTCTCTTATGCGATGTTACATTTTCATTGCACCTCGTGTTTCCGCTCTTAGCGGGGTGTGACAAATCATGCACAGAGGAATAAATAAGAACAATGTTATTGTTTCAAGGTTTCTTTGTCATCATCTCTAACAAATACAATTACAAACACGATAAGGCCCAATTCTACTTGATCCTTGAGCCTTAAAACACAAACATTCTAGTCTAGGCGTTTACAGCCCTAGACACACACACACGCACACGTTTTTTGTGTTTACATCTTTGACACCTACTAAAACAAACGCCCTTAATCTCTTTATATAATAGAGATTAGGGTTACAAAGACTTCTAACATAATACATTTTAAGCCCTTGTAGTTTCATTCTTCATCATTTGAAGAATTCTTCCTTTGTCTTCATAAATCCTTCATCTTTCATACGTTTTGTCTTTATCAACTCAAATATAATCCCCAACAACTTTGATCGCTGTCGTGTAATGATTGATATGTTATCAAACAAATGTTAACAAGATAGATATCTTGGTATAAATCAAGTTTTGATCAAGAAACTGTTTTTGGAAAAGTGCTTGTGACAATCAAATGAGATAATACACACAACTTTGCTACGATAGAAAACTTTAGTAGAGTTTCTTTAAAGTTTTTGTATGTGTGTTTTTGTGTTTTTGAAGGGAGTATTTATAGAGTGGTGGTGAGGCTCGTTTTGCAATTTCCAGAACCTTATTTTGAAATTGGTTTTTGGTAAAATGTTTGAAGTCCGCATTTAATGCCACCACTCCACTTACCCACGTTTTTCACGACTGTCGATGAACAGTTGCACAGTCCTGCAAAAGACACTTTTGCAGAAATGAAGTGTGCACACAAATATCATGAGATATTGTGAGTGTGTGATGATAACAAATAACTACATTTTATTGACATCAATTATCCTATGTTATTCGCTTGTTTTATATTATTTTATATATGAGAATTGATACTTAATCGCTTACTTTTGTAATTCTCAGTTATAAACAAGCATTTGGTGAAAGTTAGCTATTTTGGACGTAAATTGGAGCAAAATGAATCAAGTTCGAAAAGTCTACTGAACTGAAGGAACATATGCCGTATCATTCTAGACAGATACGTCATACATAAAGACTTAGACGATTATGAAGACCATTGCCTGACTTTGAAGCATAGGCCGTATGGAATTATCCCATACGCCATATATGAAACCTTGTTCAACGAGAAGATCTGACTAGTTTTACTCCAGATATGCCGTATTGCATTCCAGATATGCGGCGTATTAATCTCAAGACTTCACCAGATAATCCAAGATTCTAAAGGACAATGAGCCGTATAAAGATTGAAGCTGCACCGTATCTTATGACGGTGTACGAATATTCGAGAATATAATACTCTTGGACCCCACGCGAAGTTACCTAGATACGACGTATCAACTTAATGGATACGCCGTATCGATCCCGTTATCAGAAAGTATAAATACCACATTCGACACACATAAGAAGGGAGAAAACCAGACGAATTGGCAGCACAAGACACAACCTAAAGGACGAATTCAGAGCAGTAAGAAGGTCCTGCTAGTATTTAAATTCATAGCAAAACTCGCTTACTTGTATTAGCAATCTGTTAATCGTTGAGTTAGTTTCTTTTTCACTATTTGATCGGACTTAATTATTTTCAGCTTTTATAAAGAGTATTTGATGTTTATTTGGTTTCTTAATGCACGTGCTTTGATTACATATTGAGTTTATCGCGCCTCGTCGACTTAGGCTCTCGTAATTACTTCATTAACATCGTTTGCATAGTTAATGTAAGCCTGTAAAAGGGATAAATAATACATAAACCTAGTAATCATTAAGTGTTTACATGCCTGTACTAAGATTTCACTAAGAGAGAATAGATTTTAGAACTCATCTTATACAGCTAAGCAATTATACGCGTGACAAGATTTCCTACTATCGGCCAGGCCTCTTATCTGTATCTGTTTTCTATCTGTGTACGTGGTGTGACATGTGCCATTCGCTCCTTTATCTTATTTACTATTTACCAAGGTTGCAAAACTCGTGAATCGGTAGTCGGGCAGTCGACCACCTTGTAGCTTGTAATCGGTCTAGGCGGTGATTAATCGGATTGTCATTACTGACAAATTTTAGTTATTTCCAGCAAGTTTTGTGTATTTCCGGTGAGTTTTAAGTATTTTTGGCAAGGTATTTTCTAAAAAACAACTTGTAATAGACTTAAACAGTTACTATAAGTGATCAAAATAAGTTTATAGTGAGTTTTGGGTACTTCCGGCAAGATATATAGGTTTCTGAAAAGTTTGACCACCATTGACCGCCATTGACCATGGTTGACCTATTTGTTTGACCCAGTTACATAAATCGGCAAGGTCGGTGGCCTTGTAGCACCTAATCAGCGATTAATCAGCCTTGTAGAACTTTTTTTGCAACACTGCTATTTACTTAATCTACACATCGTGTCAGTCCCTCAGGATGAAAAACCCCTTGCGTTAGATTAGGGCATTAGAACTAACTTAGGATTAAAATATTGATAGATATCTAGGTGTTAATGTTGCACTCTTGTTGTTCGACACTCTACTTACCAACTAGCTACATTGATCGGGTACACTGCTCGTTAGTTTGTGTTATAGGATAAGTCGGCTAAATATAAATTTAAAACTTGATAATATAATCAATACCTACAACGATATACGCACGCATCAAGTTTTTGGCGCCGATGCTGGGGAACAAATTGCTTAATACTTGAATATCTATTAATGTTTTAATTTAGAATTAACTTAATTAGTTTTTAATTTTTAGTTTTTAATTTACTAACTTTGTTGCGTATTTGTACTTTTTGCATTAATTGTATTTTTCTGCATATTTTCTATTTTCATGTTTGTTTGTTTCTTGTAATTTTTGTTTGTTTTTCGTTTTTCTGTTTTTCTGCATAATTACTGTCTGTTGTATTTTGCTGAACTAAACGATACGGCGCATCTATTTATTTAAATACGGCGTATTGCGTTTTTATTTTATATACAACATATCTTATTTAATAATTCGAGTACGACATATCTATCCCTCTAGATTCGGCGTATTCTAATTTTAATCAAAAAAATTTTAAAACCCTAAAACGCCATACGGCACATGAGTTTTTCTCATGCGACGTATCTATTATTTATTAAATACAGATTCGAATTCTTAAAACAAACGAAACACAGCGTATCGATTTTTGTCGATATGGCGCATTTATATCAAAAAGCTTGTATTTTGAAACGTAACGAACGTACGACGTATACGCATCTGCGTATACGGTGTATTTATCTTTATATATAAGCGAATTTGAAAATTAATACATACGGCGCATTGATCCCATCAATACGGCGTATAATTTATCTAAAATAAAAGTCTGAACTTTTAAACGAAGTGAACATACGGCGTATCCGGATTACTGGATACGGCGTATCGTCTGCAGATATCAGCAACTTTTATTTTTTCTATTACGTTTCCGTTATTAGTTTTCTGTTATTATACTTTTTTAAACCTATCCTTCTGATGCTTTTGTGTTGATTTCAGGAAGTGCATGAACAAGCTTTTCATTTGCTTAGGAAGCTTTTCAAGACAACAAGCTTTGACTGTTCGAGTTCGGTAGAGCTTGATTACGTTTCTAATCAAGAATCTCAGTGTGAAGAAGCAATCACAGAAACAATGACGGAACCTACTATGGAGGAATACATGACTAAGACCCGAGAAGACTATGGTTCGGGTGTTGCTAGGCCTAAGTTCGACAAAGAGGCCAAGTTTGAATTGAAAGGTAAATTTCTCAAGGAGTTGCGTGAGAATGCCTTCAGTGGATCAGAACATGAAGATGCTAATGAGCATGTGGAAAGGATCCTTGAGATTGTAGACTTGTTCACAACTAAGGAAGTGTCTATTAACCAACTAATGCTTCGTGTTTTCCCTATTTCACTTATAGGAGCTGCTAACAGGTGGCTAAAAATGAACCAGTTGGTTCAATTACTGCGTGGGAAGACTTGAAGAGGAAATTTTTTGAAGAAATATTACCCACCTGCTCGTACTGCTAAGAAAATGTAGGCTGTCAATAATTTCAAACAGGAGCCCGATGAAACTCTGTATCAGACTTGGGAGCGATTCAAAGACCTATTATTGAAATGTCCTCAACATTATTTGACTAATGAGGTTATTTTGTTTTATCAGGGTCTGGATGTGCCTACTAGACAAATTTTGGATTCTAAGGGAGTTGTACCTCAGACGAGTGCAATAAATGCTAGGAAAGCCATCCAAGAAATGGCTGATCATTCTCAGAAGTGGCACGATGTAACCTCTACTAGAACTAAAAGCAGTGATACTTCTGATGGATATGCTACTATTCAAGCTCAATTGAATAAACTAAGTAGAGAACTCAAGAAGGTTGATGAAAAGGTGTATGTTGCTCAGGTTGGTTGTGAAATATGCAAAGGACCTCATTACACTAAGGATTGGCCATCAAAGAATGAAGGAGAGATACTTGAAGAAGCATACTACACCCAATTTGGCCAGCCATTTCAACCATCCAGAAGGTTTAGGGTAGCTGCTACAGGATACTACCAAAGGGACAACGGGAATCCATCATAACAAGAAAGGAGACAGACTTTGGAAGAGTCCATGAAGCAGATGATGGCTGATGCTGCCAAGAGACATGAAGAGAACGCTGCTTTGATCAAAGAAATCCGATCTTCAACTGATGCTTCTATCAGAAATCATAGAGCTTCGATTAAGGCATTGGAACTACAAATCGGATAGATAAGCAAGGTACTTCAAGAAAGGGGATCTGGAGGTCTACCAAGCTCAACTGAAACCAATCCAAGAGATCATGTCAAAGCAATCACCACTACTGAATAAATTTTGCCTTTTGTGCCTTTTCCTGGAAGACTATTGGATGCTGCTGATGCTGAAAAGCCTAATTTCTTCTTTAACTGTTCAATCAATTTAAGAAGGTTGCTCAAGGAAAAGTCAAGGATTGAAGAAGATGTAAAAGATCGTTTAAGCCCATCTAGGATATGTTTTACAAACATCATTGATATGCACATCGGAATTAACAAACATCAATAATGTTAAACAAGGTTTTTATTTATTCAAGCGCGCTTCTTTATTCAATACTAAATAATAAACTACTACTACCGAGTTAATTAACGTGTACACACACACGTTTCTATTAGACTCTCATTGGAGAGTTCTATGTTTTCTAGATATCTAATACTGCCGCCTAACACCCTTTATAAATAGGGTTTACAAGAAAACCTAGCTTTCACAAGAAGCTAACTAATTTATTACATTAAGTCCCTGTTGTTTCACGTTTCATCATTTATACATATGTAGTTTTGTAATTATCAAATCTAATTCCCAAAAATCTTCCCCTATTTGATATTACAAAACTATCTCCATGAAACAATCTTCAATGCTTCTTTAAGGTCTTCTTGAACATGTCACCACACACAATAAGCTGCAAATCAATCTTCTTCCCCTTTTTGTAATCATCGAATAGGGGTCTTCCATGCAACTTGAATCAAAAAGCTTCCCCTTAAGTGGTGCATGTAGATGGTTAAACAAGCTTCCCCTGAAACCAATATGTTTACCATCGAATCACGAACTCTGTAGGCTTTATGAAATGATTACTGATGAAGAAAACTGAGTATAACGAATTTGATGAAGAAGTTGAATTTCCCAAACTTGCGTCTTATATCTTGTACTATCCATGTGACTCCAAACTCATACTAGAAGTAGGTCGCAACCTCTTGATAAATCCTCAACTATATGAGACACTGAGAACTACAATGTAACTCCTTTAAGTGATAGCAAATGTGAGCATTATGCACCCTAGTTTGTAGATCACACACTTTTTCTAGATTCATCAAGTCTTTGTCACCGCATTAAAACACAAACAAGTTATCTCCAAAGTGTAACACCCACTTTAAGATATGATAAGAATACGCACCTGTGAAACTCAACTACAACATCAAATAAGCAATATTCAATTGTCTTCTTCAAATAATCACCAAAATGAGCCATAAAAATAAAGTTCTGTTCGCGATCCAAAACGGCCCTAGCAGTACAAACCAGCAGTACAAAGTTTATAACCAGCAGTATAAACTTTTTAACGAGCAGTATTAATTCCGAAGGCTAGCAGTACAAACGAAAGCCAAGCAGTACTAACTGAATGAGAGCAGTATTAACATATTCCCAAGAGCAGACTTAACTAGCAGACTTAACTAGGATACCAACCAGAATTAACATTCGAAGAGCAGCATTAGTCACCAGCAACCATAATTAATCACTACAGCAACCAGAATTAATATGACAACTATAACCCACGTGATATACTACTGATTATAACCAATCATTCACCACAAAACAAATTAGAAAATGACAGATCTCAGCAATTAGCTCATACGAGGATCGCTTTAATTAAGAATCACTTGCTGTCTCACACCGACATGAAAATTGCAACTGACTATCAATTAAATAAACCATGATCTGATCAATTAAAATATTATATCACTAACCGATCATTAAATATTCCATTATTGGTAGTACGAGGTTTTAATTAACCAATCCATATTCGCAACAATCCCACATGCAGTAGTCGACAAAACGTTAAATATAATGATTGACTAATAATCAACTGATTAAAAGAAAGATCAATTGTTTTACCGAGTTGTATTTTGTTGACTTTCAAACCCAGATCTACTTCCTTCGACTATAAACCTGCTTCAAATCTGCTACTGACTTCTTCAGATCTGCTCCTCATCGACAGTAACAACCTTGTAGATCCTAGATATTGAGAGCCAACCCGCTCTGATACCAATTGTAAAAGATCGTTTAAGCCCATCTAGGATATGTTTTACAAACATCATTGATATGCACAGCGGAATTAACAAACATCAATAATGTTAAACAAGGTTTTTATTTATTCAAGCGCGCTTCTTTATTCAATACTAAATAATAAACTACTACTACCAACTAATTAATGTGTACATACACATGTTTCTATTAGAATCTAGAATCTCATTGGAGAGTTCTATGTTTTCTAGATATCTAATACTGCCGCCTAACACCCTTTATAAATAGGGTTTACAAGAAAACCTAGCTTTCACAAGAAGCTAACTAATTTATTACATTAAGTCCCTGTTGTTTCACGTTTCATCATTTATGCATATGTAGTTTTGTAATTATCGAATCTAATTCCCAACAGAAGAGATCAAGGCTACTATGAAAGAAGAGTGCTCTGCAACTGATCACAACGCCTTGCCTCACAAAGAGAAAGACCCAGGGAGTTTTACTTTGCCTTGTAACATTAATGATATGTCTTTCAGTAAAGTTTTAGCTGACTTAGGAGCCAGTGTTAGTGTCATGCCTTATAACACCTTCACCACCTTAGGCTTAGGAAAATTAGCTAACACTAAGTTACTTATTGAATTGGCTGATAAGACTGTGAAACGTCCCGAGGGTATAGCAGAAAATGTGCTTGTTAGGATTGAAAATTTTTTCTTTCCCGTAGACTTCGTTGTATTAGATATGCCTGAGGATATCAAAATTCCATTGATCCTTGGAAGACCATTCTCGTCTACTGCTCATGCTAAAATTGATCCTTTTAAAAGAGAAATATCTTTAAGAGTAGGGGATAAAAAATTAGTCTATAAGTGTGATAATCCTATTAAGAGCATTATTAAAAGTGTATATGTGCTAGGATTAAGAGAGCGAATGGAACTCGACCTAGAAGCTAGGCTAATGGGCGAGACCTTATTCGAAAATAGATCTCTTGACCCTAGTGATGGAGATTATATTGTATTAAATGACCTTAATACACCATTAGAGCTCAATGATCAATTTATGGAGGATCCAGAACCTGAAATTGAAGATGAAGAAATTGTGGATAGTCCTAGAATTAATGTTATTAATACTCAAAACAACGATGAGATTGAGGGATATCCTAGGTTTTGTGATTATGGTAGAAGAATCCATGTCAATCGTGCTTATAATTTACAATTTCCATGCATGATAGGTTACAAACATGTAGATGCTAATTTCTTCCCTATTTTACCAATTAATGTGATGTCAAAAAAAATTTACAATTCCATTATGAAACAGAAGATTGAGTATAGAGGAAAGAACGTAGTTGGAGCTTTTATGAATGTGACTGTTTTTGTTGGAAATTTTGCAATTGTTACAGATTTTAATGTGATGGAAGATATGGATGCTTATCGTGACAAGGAAATGGGTGACGTAATTGTTGGAAAACCATTTTGTAGGAAAGTTAATATTAATGCCAAGAGATTTGAGTGAAAAATTACCTTCCACAATGGAAACAACAGTATCACCTATTTTATGCCTCGAGCTTACCCAGGATTTAAACATTCAGCAAACAAGCTATGTTACAAATTTTCACCATTTCTTTTTGTAGATGAAAAGGATGTACAGAAAGGGATCGAGTATCCATACCAAAAGATGAAAGAATTCTACAAAGGAGTGTTGAATTTGGGACCTGAATATATCCGTGATGAGAGAACCGGCAAATGGCTCACACATGGGACACGTGGGAATCAATGATACAAATTAGAAGCTGAAGATGAGTCTAACTTGAAGACTCTGGAATAAAAAAAGTGCTCACCGGGATACAACCCGGATTTATCTTTACTGTTTTTTGTCATCGAGTGTGTTAGACCTGCACATCGATGCGGCGCATCCCTTCCCATGGATGCGGCGTATCGACTGCAAAGGTCATATCTATCCTTTATTTTTCTGCATTTAATTTTCTGCACTTTAACATTCTATCAGTTGATTCAATGCGACACATCCTTGTTTAAGGATGCGTCGTATCAAATTTCAAACTCGTATTTTATTCCAGGCTCGATACGGAGCATCCCTTACCTTGGATGCGGCGTATCGACTGACCTGATGAAATTTCCAGTTTTCTTATTTTTAATTTTTAGGTTTATTTTTACTAACCATCGATTAACAAGATATGCACTAGCTGTGATTTTCAAATTAACACAGGTTGTTTACGAGGAAGTGGTGGTTTACATACATTCTGAATTTTCTGTGTGTTGTAGTCATGTTGGCATTCAGACGCCATTCCACACAGAAAATAAAAAGTTGCTCACAAACGCATAATTGAGGATCATACCGAGCAAATCTCAGAGGAGTTTTCCGTTCTAATTCTTTTTATTTCCTGTTTTTAATTTCAATTTTAAACAACGAGGACGTTGTTTTTAAACAACGAGGACGTTGTTTATCTTAAGTGGGGGGGGGGATGGAGAATTAGAACGTTACTTGTCCTTATTTTTCAAAAATTTGCTTAATACATGCTTAATATTCTTAAATTTAAATTTTTTCTAGCATGTTTTTGTTAAATCTAAGTTGCATGACCGCACACATAACCCTTATTTTTCAAATTGTGAGAATTAAGCCTTATCTGTTTCCTAATATTTTACCCAAATTCCACAAAAATATGAGTGTGCCGGTGACTTGTAGTAAACTTTAGAACTTGACTTGCATACTATTCGAGACCACCATAAATGAGTATTATTGATATAATTGGAGTGACTTGTCTAATTAGGTAAATTAATAGGATTACACTCAAATAGCCTTTATATGTTAGGTGTTATTAACTAACTACAATGGTTAGTTAACCCCCGTATAAACCCTTTTGTTACTCTCATTTTTAGAGTAAGATACCCCTAGAAAAACCCTCAGAGCCATTCCTTTCGTTTCTTACCCCAATTTAAATGTTTTGTTACACCTTTACACCTTAGCCTACCCTGTAAATTTAAGTCCGTGGTTAGTTGCTTTTGGTAAATGTGTGTATTCCCTGCGTTTCCTGTGTTCGTGTGCGTAAATTATTATCTTTGGTTAGGTTGAGAATTGCACAATGCAATAGGAAGTGAAAGTAGATATTGTATTTTTGATTTTCGTGTGTTTACTACTTTCACTATTACTTTTATGTCTGAAGTTATGGAAAGTATGGAGAAAAATTATCCAGATTTATTGTGATGGTGATGTGGTGAAATTTTACACCATTTAGTATTTGTTGTTTAAAAAAATTGAAAAAATAGAAAAGAAAAAAGAAAGAAGATGTTGATAAGTTTGATAAACCAACGATATAAAGTTATGTACTAGTAGAGATATCGCTACCGCTTGTTGTATTATATTTATGGATTGCAAGGGAGTTTATTCATGTCTACGCCAACTAAGGTTTATTCTTTGAATGAGATATTATTAAGTTTATTCATGTCTACCTACTAAAGCGTGAGTTTCCGTGTTAAAGCGTGAGTTAGTCTATGATTTGTGTCTTATTCATGGGATGGTTGGGAAGTAATTAACCACACTTGTTAGGACTTAATCTACCTGTTTGTGTTATTTTACACCAATTTATGTATTTCCCAATGTTTAATCCGTACCCTTTACCAAGTTACTGTATTCGTTGTTAGCTTTTGAGCATCCGAATATGGTAATGGCTTAGTAAGAATGTCAAATGCATGAATAAGGTCATACGAGTTTTAGACTAATCGAATGACGCGCCAGCAATCTAGAGTGTGTCTTGGTGACCATTCGTTATGAGAATAACACGCCAGCGAACCGGGATACACACTAGTGACCATCCATTGTTTGAGGAATCGAGGGCTCGTGCCAGTAATCTACTAAGATTGGGCAGGAGATGTTTGAACAAAGCTAGGTTTAACCCTTAAGCCTTATCATAACCCAATTTACCGCTTTAGACTTGTCACTCCTTAGCATTAGTGGTGGAGATGTGAATCCTTGCCAAGCTTATGATAAAATATTCGTAACGATCGAGAAATTGAGCGAATTACTTAAATGTTACCATGTAGATTAGTTGAGTGATTTCATTTTCCTACTTCGTGAGGTGTTTGGTTGTGCAATTATGATTAAAACGAATGAGTGCTTAAAACTATAAAAATAAATCCTAAACTGTATTTAGGATACATTTTTATAAGTTTAAATCTAAGGTTTACTTGAGGACAAGTAAAGTTCAAGTGGGGGATATTTGTAACACCCCCAAAATATCGCAGCGGAACGATAGTGTCACTGGGGTGCTACTTCTCAATATAAAGCACAAGGTATAGAAAACGACCTCTAAATGAGACCTTTTGAAAAGTTACCATTCAATTTATTTAAATCAGAGTTTACATGAGGTCCCAAAGTATAATAATACATAAGAGTTTTCAAAATGGATTGAACGGTAAAGGTTATTAGCTTAGACTCCCAAAGCATGCAAATGACTCTATGATCCATGCATCCACTATCGCCTTTCTAACCTGAGATAAACATGCTAAAAAGTGTCAACACAAAGGTTGGTGAGTTCATAGAGTTTAGTATAAAATGTAAAGTATTTGAATAAAGATTTCCCAGCTAGGGCATAAAGAGTTTAGTTTAAGAGTAATGTATTTGAATAAAGATTTCACAGCAAAGGCCTTGTAAATCCACTCAGTTGCAAATTCTGCCCATTCAAAACTTGCAAACTGTGTGTTTACAACCCATTGCTAAAATATAGAATAAGTATGACATGAACGTATACGATATATGTAAGCACTTAATGTAAAGCATAACAGCAACTGAACCTCACGACTAGAATAAATAAGTATCATGAATAAACCGGATTATATTCACCCAAGGCCATGAATTTGGGACTAAGGGTGGGGGTGTCAACCCGATAGTACTATCAATACCTCTCCAACGGCTCCATCCAGGAGTTAAACAGTTGCTAAGAATAAAGTGTAGAATAAGTGTAACACATTAAGGCACATATCGTAACTATATTTCATGTCCAAAAGTATCATAAAGTGAAGCGTATCATAAAAGTATAAATATTTTGAGTATAAAACAAATGATTGAGCATGTATCTCCCCCAAAAATAGTTCAAAACGTATAAAAGTAGGGGCTATGAAACTCACCTTAGCAATCTGGATGGAAAACAAAATGAAAGAAAGTTGATAAACGTCTCCGGACAAGAAACCTGGGTTGTTATGCCAATATTTAGTAATCATTTCTGATGATTATATGTTTATTCGTTTCGTTTCGTTGTTTATTATGTTTCTGTTCGTTCGTTTGTTATATCTTTCGTTCGTTTGTTTATTCGTTAATAAAATAAACGTATTATGTTAGTATTAAGTCGGAAAATAAAAATAGAAATGATAAAAATAATGGTTATGAAAAGTTACGCTTTAATCCTTAAGGTTTGGTCAATTGACAGTTTATACCCTGTACTTTTAGAAAATGAAGTTTCTACCCTTAAGTTTCAAAAATAACATTTTCTGCCCTGTTTATTTGTTATTGTCAAAAATGACCCTTGATAATAAATATTTACAAAATCAACCTAAATAAACTCTAATTAACTTAAAAATAATTCGCATGATAATAGTGACTTTGGTAAAGTTTTAGATGCGAATAACTTAGCGATAAGTAAATCATTTTTCGTGTTCTCAGTTCCTATGTAAAGTTAGCCATGTCGTCTCTAGATATGCCAAGTTTTATATTTTATAAAAATCATTTGCCACTCTTAAAAATTGGCCAAAGTCGACTAGTTGAAGTAAAAATTAAATAGAGTTGAAAATCTGGAAAATAGACTTTTGGACTAGCGATGGACAAATCTTTGGACTCGAATAACTTTCCACTCGATCAATCTTTTTAAGAGATTTTTCTTTCTAAAATAAGTTCACTATATGAACTTTAATATGCCAAAAATTTAGGATTTTTAATGATCAAAAAGGGGTCGAAAAATAGGTTGGAAGTAGGGTAGTTGGTCGACCAGAACTGGAAGTAAATAGTTTGAAAATATTAAGTCCTATGTTAGCGATATTGGCCCAACTTTGGAGCTAAATATCTTTTGACTCAATTGATATTTTCACGAGCTTCTTTCTTCTAATTTTACTTTGCTAGGTGAACTTTAAACATGCTTTACTAGATTTTATAAGGACCTCTAGGTGGTTGATAACTAGGTTGAAAGTTAGACACCTGGTCGACAAAACTGGAAATTTAATATCTGATAATTTAGTTTCTATTTTCTAGCGATATTCATAATTATTTGGGACTTGATAACTTATCGAAAACTTGATCATTTTTAGTGATTCTTTTTCCTAAACAAAGGTAGCTAGGTGAACTTTAGGTGTGCCAAAACTTTGAATTTATAGAGGTCATTTGGGTGTCGATTTTCAGGGCCAGGTGTCGGGGCTAGTTTTTGACTCGACTGGAAAACAGGAAACATACCCGATTGGGTTTTTAGTTTTTAAATTATTTTCAACTTAGTTTTTATGCATGCTACGATTATGTTTGACATATTTTAACATGTTTTAGTTATTATTGATTTGTTATAACAATTATTCGAATAGTTAGTGTGTGTTTGTTATTCTGATCGAACAGGCAACAAAAAGGAAAAAGAAACTTGAGTTTTTGATTTTGTTTACTATTATAAGTTCATGTATTATGATTTTTAGAGACATAATAAGTAAATAAAACTGAAAATAAAAAGGAGTTAGTTAACTTACTTAGGGTTTTGGGCTCACTAGGGTTTTAGGATTCTTGGGTTTGATTTCCTTTTCTCTAGAGTTTCTCCTCTCCTAAGCTTTCTTGGGTTTTGAATATGGTTTCCTTGAAGTGTTTGTGAGGGAATTATCCTGAAGTGAGTGAGTTTAGGTTGTGTTACTTGTGGGTCGAGTGGTGGTGTGATGAAGAAGAGGGTTGAAGCTGTTATTTATAAAAATAGAAGAACTAGGGTTGTTCTAGATTGTGATAAGGAGACAAGGGGCTGACAGGAAATGGGAGAAGTATGCCACTTGGGTTAAGGAGGGAGAAGAATGAAGGAGATGATGTAGCTGGTTCACATCCATGGTTTCTAACACTTAATAAGGAGGGTTTTGGCTCATGAAGGAGGACATGTGGATACCTTCTTTGAAGGGAAGAGAGGAGAGGACATGCATGTGTTTTGGGACTAAGGGGAATGTATTTTAAAGGTGTAACTTAGTTATAGTTTAAGGTTGTGTTCGAACAGATTTTTAGGAAGGAATTCGAATGGGGCTTTAGTGTGTTGTATAATAGGTTTGGTGAGTTGTAATTAGAGTTTAAGGAATTTAGTTAGTTTAGTTTAGGTTTTTAGTTACTTAGGAAAATTGTTTAAGATTGTTTTTCATTTTATATAAATCGAAATTTTAGAAAATAGGAGATAAATTGGATTAGGCTTAGGAGAGTTGTACTTTAGGCTTAAATGAGTTGTTCTATTATTTAGAACATGAGAAAAATACAGTTTCAATAATTATTAAGTAATAAAAATTATTTGTTAATTTTTATTATGTTTAAAAGTAAATAAATAGGATTTTTAGTTTATATGCATTAGGTACTTGTACTTTGTGTTAAAAGACTTGTAAAAATATTTAAGGAATTTAGGAAAAATAATTTTTAAGAGTTATGCATATATGGTTTGTAAATCATGCTTTATAAATAGGATTTTAATAAAGATTTTGTAAATAAATGATTTTTTTTTTGGGTAAAGGGCAATCCACCCGGTAAAATATATAACACCAAAAAATCGTTTAAGAACAATGGAATGTGGCTGAAGTACCACATTTACCTCAAGCAAAGCTTGAACATCCAACTAAACTCGCTTATGACAGGCCACTAAGCGTTACAAATATAAAAACATACAATAACCAAAACCACAACCGGAAATAACCACCTGATAACACAAGAATGACCACATACATCCGCCCATCTCTTCGAAGGAGATTGATGAACCAGATGAGCCTGCCTCCTTAAAAACCCTTTCCAAGAAAAAACCCAGTGGGAAAACCTTGGAGTAGGGAAAAAGAGTACAGCACTCATCCGAATCTCCAACGAACTCCCACGACCGCCAAAAGCATCAACCAAGGAAGGATGACCAGCCTCATGCACCCAGCACAAAAAACCAGCAACAGGAATAGAACTAGCCATTAGGAATGCATAAGAAACACAGGCAACTGCCAAACACGCAACAACTCAAGAACATTCGCCCTCCTCTTAAATCTACACGTAAGAAGCTTCAAGCGCACCGTTGATTTGATCACATCAATCACTTGACTTTCAGACCGACTCTGACGCTTGAAAATCCTGTTATTTCTTTCTTGCCAAATAAAATAAGAAGTCGCCGCAAACAAAAGCTTAGAAACAACGCTCTTGACAGACCGAGATGTAGATATAGGGACCAAATACCGCACCACATCCTCCAACGAAGAAGGAATATCCAAGAAACCAGCAAACGCCTTTAAAGAACCCCAAACCTGAAAAGAAAACAAACACTCAAAGAAAAGGTGATCATGAGAGTCCGGTTGAGCTTTGCATAAAGGGCACACAAGAGCATCAATAGAGGGATCATTAGAGCTTAGCATATCCTGAGTCCGAAGCCTCCTTCTCAAAACCAGCCACAAATGAAACGCATGCCTCGGAATACGGTTTGTGAACCAAACAAGATGAAACCAATCAACAACTTGTCCACGCGGCCAAATACAATCCCACACTGAAGAAACAGTGAAAGACTTGACACGACCATCCATCATTTTCCAAACTAACCGATCATCCACATTATCATTTAAGTGAGGAGCAGAAATAGATGTAAGAGACGGATACCTAGCTCCCCACTCATGCGGCCAAGCCCAAGAATCCTCCAAAATAATGTCCTGAACCAAAGAGTTAGAAGAGAAACCAGCCCGATGAATATCTCTCGAGGACACAATATGAGAAAGAGGACCAATCGAACACCACTTATCAAACCAAGCTGAAGCCTTCAAACCATTACCAATATTATACCAAAACAATTGCCTAACAAGAGGCCTAATCTGAAGGATCTTCCGCCAACTCCAAGACAAATTACCACGACATGGGACATCCCAAAAATTACGACCCCGCAACCTAAATGTATGAATCCATTTAACCCACAGAGAATCCGTAGAGTTAAAAAGACGCCAAATATGAGCAGCAATGAGAGCCGTATTCAAGGATACAAGCCTACGAATCCCAAGCCCACCCTCCTGCTTAGGCAAACACACAACCTCCCAAGCAACTTTAGAAATACCTTTCCGACCATTACCAGAACTCCAAAGGAAACCCCGCATAAGCTGCTCAAGATCAAAAACAATATGAGCAGGAAGGATAAAAACTGAAGACCAATAAATGTGCATAAAAGACAGAACTGACTGAATAAGCTGAAGGCGACCAGCAAAAGAGAGGGATTTATTCCTCCAATCATTTATACGATTAGACAGCTTCTCCACCAATTCCTTACAATCTCTAAAAATCAGTCTTGTAGTAACCAAAAGCACCCCAAGATACTTCACAGGCAAGAACCCCTCGACAAATGGCAGAATCCGTAAAATAGCAATTTTAACATGATTGAGAACATTACAGAAATAAGCAGTACTTTTGGGTAAACTAGGAGACAGCCCCGAAACATCCTTAAACTCCTCAAGGGAATCCATGATAACACCAGCCGACTGAGCATCACCATGAGCAAACAAGAACAAATCATCCGCAAAACAAAGATTAATGAGATTAAGCTTAGAGCATTTATGATGAAAAGTGAACATCTCAGAATCCCGAACACGACGCCTCAAAATAAGGGTAAGCACCTCCATAACAAGCGTGAAAAGATAAGGAGATAACGGATCCCCTTGCCTTAGACCACGCTTACCCTTAAAATAACCATGCAAACTGCCATTAACACTAATCGAAAACGAAGTGGTAGAAACGCATTCCATAATCCAATGAACCATACGCGAATGAAATCCAAACCGAACCAAAATACACCTCAAAAATTGCCAATTCACCGTGTCATACGCCTTCTGAATATCAACCTTAAAAGCACACCTAGAAGGACCACGATTAAGGTGATAATTATGCATGATCTCTTGGGTAAGAAGAATGTTATCAGCAATCCGTCTCCCAGGAACAAACGCTGATTGGTTCGGACTAACCAAAGTGCAAAGGCTCTCCTTAATCCGGTTGGCAATAATCTTACTAATACACTTAAAAATCACATTGCAACAAGAAATAGGCCTAAAATCAGTAACCCGGGAGGGACTATTGATCTTACGCAAAAGAGCTATGGTAGTATGATTTATCTCTTTCAACAACTTACCATTAACAAAAAATTCCAGCACCGCCTTAGTAACATCATCCGCAATAATATCCCATGCACCCTTAAAAAACGCAGCCAAATAACCATCAGGACCCGGCGCCTTATCATCTCCCATAGAGAAAATAGCATCTTTGACCTCACGGGACGTAACATCACGAACCATATATAAAGCTACATTAGGATCAAGAGTCGATGTGAACAGATTAGAATCATCCAAAGGCATAATAAGCCCCTCTTGACCAAGAAAGCACGTAAAGTACGTGACAAAAGCATTAGGAACCTGGTCATCCACCAATCGCACGCCATTACCATCACAAATAGAATCAATCCGACTCCTAGCTTTCCTACTCTTCACAACCTTACGAAAATATGCAGAATTCGAATCACCAACCCGAAGCCACTCAATTTTAGCTTTTTGCTTGAGAAAACATTCTTCCTTCAAAACAGCTTCATTGAACGAATTAAGATAACAAGCTTCCTCCTCACGCAAATCAACATTGAAAGGATCCATATCAAGAGCACGTTGAACCATATCCAATTCATGGCGAAGCTTAGTAACTTTCTCATGAATATTCCCTTCACGGAACAGCATGCTCCGAAGAGGCTTTTTAAGCGCCTTTAACTTACTAACCACTTTGTACATATGAAACCCACTCACCGATGTACTCCAACAGTCTTGAACTTGCGATTTAAACCTAGAATTCTGAACCAGAATGTTAGAGAATTTAAATGGTCTAGGTTTAAACTGACCTATCGTAGGAATATGAAGAATAGCCGGGGAATGATCGGAAACACGATACGGTTGGAAAATGGCATGGGCACCCGGAAAAGAATCCATAAACCCAAGGTTAGCCATAATACGATCAATCTTCCTCAAAGTACCATCCAAACCTCTCGGTTTCTGGTTCCAAGTAAATTGCAGCCCCGAACGATTGATATCAATCAACTCATTAGTATCAACACACTCCTTAAATTCTCGCATAGCAATATCAATAACCGAAGAACCCTCGACTTTATCTTCTAAATTAAGAGCTGAATTAAAGTCCCCAAGAACACACCAAGGGCGATTATGAACCAGCTGATTATGTAATCCAAGATTAGCCCAAAGAGGTCTCCGATGAGTGTACCTATTGTGAGCATAAACAAAAGAGCAAAACAACTCCTTTTTATCAGCCTTAAACCGAACGAAAGTATGGACCACCTGATCACTCATAGCAATCACATTCAAATCAACCGCATCCACATTCCACCCTAAAATGATACGAGAACCCCTATCACATAAACTACCATTAGAGGTCCAATCCCAACCCTTAAACACCCTCATGCATAAATCCTGAAGACGAGAATTGGAAACATGCGACTCCAATATAGCACAAATAGAAATTTTATTCTCACCAATAACCTGACGAACCTCATTTTGTTTAAGGGATTGGTTCATTCCCCTAATATTCCAAGAAGCAATACTATACATGAGAACCATCAGCAGAGGAAGTGCTTGCTTCCTTTTGGTTATCCACCTTAGCACCCGACTTATCATGCATATCCATACATTCATCTACCTCACTATCACTATCCAAATTAGTCGTACCTTTATCCTCATTTGCCAACATTTCATCATTACCCGAACCAAGAAAATCATCATTAAGAGCATCAAAAGAATTTCTCAATGAAAAAACATTAAGATTATCACTAAAATAAGTAGTAGTGGCGTTATGATCAGTAGTAGGCTGTTGAGAATTCGTCACATCAGTTTGGGGCTTAGACTTAGTAGCATTAGTAACCCCATGCTCAACGGAACTAGTTTTCGAATTAGTATCATTAACCTTCGAAGATGAAGCGCCATCCGTCCCCGACTTAGGTTTCGAAACCGGTTGCCAATGATAGTTAATAGTAACCCTTGGTTTAGCAAAACGAACTCCATCAATAACCTTCACACGATCTGGCTCCTTACCCTTACCCTTACGCTTAGTAGCTTCAACAAAACCATCCTCATCAACATTAGACTTCACATTCGATTGAACATTCTTGGGACAAGCAGCATCATTATGGTCAAAAATTTTGCATAAAGCACAACGAGGAGGCTCCCATTCGTACTCAATATCAATACGTTCCTTAGAATGACCTGTACCATTAGGGAACGGAATAGCCACAACTACATGATCCATTAACTCTTTCAGAGAAGACACTTCAACAAGAGCACGAGCATATGAATTCCGACCCCACGACTTAACACACATAGAACTAGTATAGGAATCCAACATGATAGGCTTACCTATTTAAGTAGTAATCAAACTTAAACCTACCTCCGTATAAGCAACAATTGGCACATTATGTAACTTCACCCAAACAGGAGCAGAAGTTATCTCTTCCTTTGCAATCTTAGTATTCGGAGTCCAAACACTCAAAAAAATAGGAACTGAACGAATTAACCACGGACCAGCCTCAATCACTTGATCCATACCATTCTTCGTAGCGAATTGAAATAAAAAAATCCCGTTATTCAGCATAACACGTTCCAAACCAAATTTAGCCCATGTATTCTTCACATAGTTCTCAACTATAGGGAACGCAAGACGCTTCCCGATAAAATACCCGTATAGAGTATTAGCAAACCTCGCCGACACTTCATCAACCTCCTTCAACGGAATAGTGACATGCGCCCCTTCCACACGCTCCTCATTATGTAACTCAACAATGTTAACAACTTTAGTAGCCTTTGTAGTTTTAAAAACCGACGCATAAGAAAGTTTAGGATCCACATGTGAACTAGAGACATTACCTTGAGCTTTAATAGTGCTGCTATCAACAGAATCATTCGGAGTAGCATTTGGAGTATCCATAGCAGCTTTAGTCGAGCCATTGAAAATCTCCTCATTCCCAAAAGACACCCCATGATCAGTCTCGTTCCCCATATTCTGATTCTTAGACAAATCCTCCACCTGAACATCGAATTTAACCATACGCTTGGGTTTCAAAACCTTACCATCTCTACCCAATATCTTACCATCCACATTTTTAATCTTAGCAGCAAGCCCACTAAACATCGAGCCTCTTCCAGCCCCCTCTTGTTTCGACTTAGCAATGTTAGACATATCCTTCTCTTTATTTGCGCTAGTAGACTTCAAAAAACCCTTCTCCATAACTCTCTAACCCCACTAACCTGCTCCCATAATTCTGATCTTTCCAAGTGATACTAAATCGATTTAAATAACCGACAATAATATATAAGCTGTAAACAAGGTCGGTTCAAAAGTCAATCTAAACAAATGTAAATTTAATACCAATGATAGAGTATAATATAATAATGGTTGAGAATTAATGAAAATCAGTCCAAACCAATATATTATAAGCCACAAGAATAAGAACCACACACCGACCAAGAATTTATTGATAATGATGTCTAGCTTCCACCGACCCACGATGATGAATCAATAGAAAATAGAAACAATTATGTTTAAGGCATGGTGTGATTAAATCCCACAAACGATTAATAATTGATAACAAAAAAGAATAAAGTTTGCAAGGATGTAAGGGTTTCGGTGATCACTCTGTCGCCACTTTTTGAGAGAGAACGAACTTGGGGCTATAGGTAAATTCTATAATGTTTGTTGTTAAATAAATGATTTCATGCATAAAGGACTTGTACTCTAACTTAAATAACTTGTAAACTTAATATTTTGTAAAAATATTCTAGAAATAAATTAGGGTTTGTGAAATGATTACATAAAATCATAGATTTATGAATTTAGGGTTTTACCGGGAGCTGAAATAGGATTAGGGTTTCTTGGTGCTTTAGTGTACATTAGCTCAGATAAGTTGTATTTTTATGTTCTAGGGTTTAGTTATTCATATTTGGTGTTGTGATGAATTTTAGGGTTTCCTAGAAACTCTATATAAATAATGAATGTTTTGTTTGTACGTTCGTTAAGGATTTATCGTAAAGTGGTAAATAGTATATTGTAATGTTTTTATATCGTTATGTTTATGAAATAAACATTAGATTCGTTAGGCAGGTCTGTGTGGGAGCACGTTTATCAAGGATGTGAGCTACGTCACATAAGATAGGAGATACAATTAAATAAAAAAAATTTATCCGTGGAAAAAGGATAATAATTCTGTAAAGTAATAAGTTTAAAATGAGAATTTTTACGAGTGGTTACAGTCTCCCCTCCTTAACGGAATCCCGTCTCGGGATTCAATCTGTGTTAGGGGTTGAGATGATGTTGACGAATAACCGGTATGTATAGTCTAAGCAATTATGCTAAAATTTACGCATCTAGGTTCCTTATCTAATAAAGGCATAGTTTCTATAGGGCGAGACTAAGTGTCATTGGAATTGACTAATACAGAATACTAATTGTCTAGAAAAAGCGTACCCATTATGCTGCATCCGAGTCACCCAAATAGTAAACTCTACCACGAGGCGGACTGTTCTGAGTTACAGGGTTTGGGTTATTTCCATTAACAGCTATGGCTAGATTACCCTGTGTTAATCTCGGTACCCAATTCAACTTAGGACATGCATGCCGAAGGTGATTTGGGCTATTACACTCATAACATGTCCTTTGGTTATTCTTCATATTGCCCGCATTTACTGGTGCTCTACACCGATTTGCAAAATGACCCAACTGATTATAATTTGTGCACACACGGCAGGGCGTAGACTCCTGATGATGATAAGCGCATTTAGCACACTTAGGATATGGACCTACATATTCTTTCTGACCAGAACTAGTGTTCGCAAAGTTTCTTGCCTTCTTGTTGTCAACCATTGAACCCGTTTGCTTGTACAACTCATTTGCTCCTTTCCTTTTATCATTGTTCTTCAAAGTTCCATTCCTAACCATCTCATCTATTAGAGTCCCTGCTTTCAGTATTGCACTCTGAATCGTGGAAGGCTCGGTTGCTTTCACAGTTCCTCGAATTTCAGGGACAAGACCGTAGATATACCTCTCAATCCTCTTTGATTCAGGGGTAACTAGATGAGGTACTAATCTTGCTAATTCATGAAATCGATCCGTGTAGGCTGCATGACCAGACCCTACCATAGAGTGATGATAAAGTTCATATTCCAGCTTCTGCATCTCATTATCCGGACAGTATTCTTCTTTCAGCAGCGCCTTGAAGTCGTCCCACGTCATTCCCACAGCTGCTTCTCTACCCCTAGCTTGAATCTGCGTGTTCCACCATGTTAATGCCTTTCCTGACAGCGAGCATGCAGCATACTTCACCTTCTGGTGTGTTGCACAACTACTAATGTCGATCACCGACTCCATCTTTTCAATCCAACGAGTATATTCTAATTCACCTCCCTTATTTTGGGTAAAAGGGTTAATTCACCCTGGTAAAATTCATTACTCCAAAAAACGTTGAGGTACATAGGATGAGGGTGATATCCCTCACCTCAGTCCCTTAGGACACTTACAGACTCGAATATAAGAATGACACACCATTCCTATAACTTACAATAAAATGAACCTACCAGTAACGACACAAGTACATAGAAATTTACAATACTACTCAAGAAAACACTTGAGCCTTCTATATCACTATGGCGGTCCACCTTAACTTCCATGAAGAATCCACGTAGAAACATCCAAGCGATCTTCAACATAAAATCTGTTTGTAGTAGCAAACACCACAAATAAAATCTCCACCAACGCCATAACATCAGTAAGATAGAATCATATGTACCAAAAGTGCATGGCATCGAGTGCATGGGGTTTTGAACAAGAGTCCCCACAAACTTAACTTCCATCATCATAACAGCAAGGGCGCTCCTAAGGCCAAACCATGTAGCAATCACAAACCATAGGGAAAAAACAACCAGTTCCCTACCATTGGCACATAGCACCCACTTCCAATCACCATACCACACCCGTCATGCTTCACAACCAGAAGATAACAAGAGTAGCATGATCATAACAGCCTAGGTTTTGTAACACCCACCATATTCTATCCAATACCCACATGAACAGCAGATAAAAACAAGAATGCAACGTCCCAAAGCAATTATCCAATAGCAAAAACTTCTGGGGGCAGTTCGAGGGTCAGAAATCGTAACTTCCAGCGTAACCACATCAACATCGATCCCACCAAAAGATAAACAAAAGCGGTTGCAGCAGGATCATGTCAAACGATCATAGGATTCTTAAATAAGAACCCTAACTTCCAAGACTTGACTTCCACTCTCTCTAAAACCCACTTACAAACTGAATCCGCAGTAACACATGCTTCGACAATCATAACAAAGTTAACCTTCAAATAAGATAACCACGATCAGCAGATCGACATTCATGTCATGAATGGACAACAGTCCGACTTACAATCCAAGGTATATACATTAACGCGCAGCAGCTACAATCACCTCGCAAATCAAAACCATTAAAAATGAAACCCTAATAATAGGGTTTCGTTCATGATAGCATCCCCAATAAACCATTCGATTCAAAACAGATAGAAGGCTGATAAAGGAAGGTTTTGATTGCCCATAACACGATCGCACCAATTATATATGGTCGATTTGATAAAATCAAGCCGACATAGTGATAAAACCAAAACTGGATAACGATCACCCACCAGAAACGATTATGTGTATAGAGTCGAATCAGATAAACCAAACCGACTTGAATGATAACCAATCGCCCAATAAAGATAATAACGAAACCCTAATCAGAAACTAACCACCAATAAAGGCAATCGATTGAGAAAATATTAGGGTTTCGTTAATCAAACACTCACCAGCCGCCACCTCTAATATATTAAACACAACCACACATCGTATTGCATACCCAGGAAGGATAGAAGAGGACGAGTGTGTTTGGCTTATGGCCGGATTTGAGAAGGTGGTGGCGGCTGGATTACAAAGTCGACTAAAAAAAACCCTAACAAAAACGATAACCAAAAAATCCTACGAACACTGAATTAATTCAACAAAGATGAATAAAGTAGATGATAAATCACTACAATAACAACTCGTTGAAGAAAAACAATGGAAGAAGATCAGATTGGAAGCGTTAAAGGATAGGTTAGGGTTTTCTTTTTAGTCGCCAACCTAGAGAGAGAAAAAAAATAAGGCCTAATTCACCTCCCTTACCATTAAACTCTATTGGCTTGCATGCCATAAACTCCTTATACGTGCATCCACTTGTACGGGTGGTAGTCTCATTCACACCTACACCATTGGTATCTTCATTCCTGCTTCCGTGGTTTCCTGAGTTGTTGATGTGATTGCCGACTTGGGTGACGATAGTTGGAAGCAAGGTTTGGAGCTGTTGAGCGATGATAGCGGTAAAATCAGGGTTTCCACCGTCGTTATTGTTGTTGTTACTAATGCCGCGACCGCCTCCTCGACCTCCACGTTCACTAGTCCTTCTACCTCTTTGTGTGGCATTTCCTCGGTTAGCGTTGCGAGCTGATCTCCTTGTTGCCTTTGCCTCTCTGCAATAAAGGACATTTAGTGAATGTCGGAGAGGAGGGGAGAGTCATTTGAGTTATCGATTTATACTTAACGTTCTTACAAAATCCCGTCGCGAGCGGTTATCCTAAAGGGGTGCCAATGCCGATTATCGTACGCATGATTACATATGTCCACGTGTGTCGTGAGGCACTTATAATTATGTTGGCCACCCATAATTATACTTGCCTCCTTTCACACGTGTACATATCACCAAGCACACATATCTCAACATTACTTAAAAGGCGAAAGAGTAGGGTGATTATCCTAAAAAATATTCTTAAGAGAAATCCCACTTTTCAGTAAAGTCATCAAATTTCCTGCGGCTAAGTGATAACACTTATTTAACTTAATCCCATGTCTCATCAAACAAGAAATGTCACAAGATTAAGTTAAATAACCAGTTATCACTGAGCTCCACACCTTTGATGACTCGACTAAATTTTGAGATTCCCCTACCGGTGCAGATACTATAACATTTAACAACGCGCACATAAATGGGAAAAGTTCTATCTATACAAGGCGATAGGGATGAGAGTCTTAATGTATATAACGGTTATAGTCTAGGCTCCTAAATGCAACCTAGTTCTCTATAACCAAGGCTCTGATACCAATCTGTAACACCCCCAAAATATCGCAGCGGAACGATAGTGTCACTGGGGTGCTACTTCTCAATATAAAGCACAAGGTATAGAAAACGACCTCTAAATGAGACGTTTTGAAAAGTTACCATTCAATTTATTTAAATCAGAGTTTACATGAGGTCCCAAAGTATAATAATACATAAGAGTTTTCAAAATGGATTGAATGGTAAAGGTTATTAGCTTAGACTCCCAAAGCATGCAAATGACTCTATGATCCATGCATCCACTATCGCCTTTCTAACCTGAGATAAACATGCTAAAAAGTGTCAACACAAAGGTTGGTGAGTTCATAGAGTTTAGTATAAAATGTAAAGTATTTGAATAAAGATTTCCCAGCAAGGGCATAAAGAGTTTAGTTTAAGAGTAATGTATTTGAATAAAGATTTCACAGCAAAGGCCTTGTAAATCCACTCAGTTGCAAATTCTGCCCATTCAAAACTTGCAAACTGTGTGTTTACAACCCATTGCTAAAATATAGAATAAGTATGACATGAACGTAGACGATATATGTAAGCACTTAATGTAAAGCATAACAGCAACTGAACCTCACGACTAGAATAAATAAGTATCATGAATAAACCGGATTATATTCACCCAAGGCCATGAATCTGGGACTAAGGGTGGGGGTGTCAACCCGATAGTACTATCAATACCTCTCCAACGGCTCCATACCAGGAGTTAAACAGTTGCTAAGAATAAAGTGTAGAATAAGTGTAACACATTAAGGCACATATCGTAACTATATTTCATGTCCAAAAGTATCATAAAGTGAAGCGTATCATAAAAGTATAAATATTTTGAGTATAAAACAAATGATTGAGCATGTATCTCCCCCAAAAATAGTTCAAAACGTATAAAAGTAGGGGCTATGAAACTCACCTTAGCAATCTGGATGGAAAACAAAATGAAAGAAAGTTGATAAACGTCTCCGGACAAGAAACCTGGGTTGTTATGCCAATATTTAGTAATCATTTCTGATGATTATATGTTTATTCGTTTCGTTTCGTTGTTTATTATGTTTCTGTTCGTTCGTTTGTTATATCTTTCGTTCGTTTGTTTATTCGTTAATAAAATAAACATATTACGTTAGTATTAAGTCGGAAAATAAAAATAGAAATGATAAAAATAATGGTTATGAAAAGTTACGCTTTAATCCCTAAGGTTTGGTCAATTGACAGTTTATACCCTGTACTTTTGGAAAATGACAGTTTCTACCCTTAAGTTTCAAAAATAACATTTTCTGCCCTCTTTATTTGTTATTGTCAAAAATGACCCTTGATAATAAATATTTACAAAATCAACCTAAATAAACTCTAATTAACTTAAAAATAATTCGCATGATAATAGTGACTTTGGTAAAGTTTTAGATGCGAATAACTTAGCGATAAGTAAATCATTTTTCGTGTTCTCAGTTCCTATGTAAAGTTAGCCATGTCGTCTCTAGATATGCCAAGTTTTATATTTTATAAAAATCATTTGCCACTCTTAAAAATTGGCCAAAGTCGACTAGTTGAAGTAAAAATTAAATAGAGTTGAAAATCTGGAAAATAGACTTTTGGACTAGCGATGGACAAATCTTTGGACTCGAATAACTTTCCACTCGATCAATCTTTTTAAGAGATTTTTCTTTCTAAAATAAGTTCACTATATGAACTTTAATATGCCAAAAATTTAGGATTTTTAATGATCAAAAAGGGGTCAAAAAATAGTTTGGAAGTAGGGTAGTTGGTCGACCAGAACTGGAAGCAAATAGTTTGAAAATATTAAGTCCTATGTTAGCGATATTGGCCCAACTTTGGAGCTAAATATCTTTTGACTCAATTGATATTTTCACGAGCTTCTTTCTTCTAATTTTACTTTGCTAGGTGAACTTTAAACATGCTTTACTAGATTTTATAAGGACCTCTAGGTGGTTGATAACTAGGTTGAAAGTTAGACACCGGGTCGATAAAACTGGAAATTTAATATCTGATAATTTAGTTTCTATTTTCTAGCGATATTCATAATTATTTGGGACTTGATAACTTATCGAAAACTTGATCATTTTTAGTGATTCTTTTTCCTAAACAAAGGTAGCTAGGTGAACTTTAGGTGTGCCAAAACTTTGAATTTATAGAGGTCATTTGGGTGTCGATTTTCAGGGCCAGGTGTCGGGGCTAGTTTTTGACTCGACTGGAAAACAGGAAACATACCCGATTGGGTTTTTAGTTTTTAAATTATTTTCAACTTAGTTTTTATGCATGCTACGATTATGTTTGACATATTTTAACATGTTTTAGTTATTATTGATTTGTTATAACAATTATTCGAATAGTTAGTGTGTGTTTGTTATTCTGATCGAACAGGCAACAAAAAGGAAAAAGAAACTTGAGTTTTTGATTTTGTTTACAATTATAAGTTCATGTATTATGATTTTTAGAGACATAATAAGTAAATAAAACTGAAAATAAAAAGGAGTTAGTTAACTTACATGGGGTTTTGGGCTCACTAGGGTTTTAGGATTCTTGGGTTTGATTTCCTTTTCTCTAGAGTTTCTCCTCTCCTAAGCTTTCTTGGGTTTTGAATATGGTTTCCTTGAAGTGTTTGTGAGGGAATTATCCTGAAGTGAGTGAGTTTAGGTTGTGTTACTTGTGGGTCGAGTGGTGGTGTGATGAAGAAGAGGGTTGAAGCTGTTATTTATAAAAATAGAAGAACTAGGGTTGTTCTAGATTGTGATAAGGAGACAAGGGGCTGACAGGAAATGGGAGAAGTATGCCACTTGGGTTAAGGAGGGAGAAGAATGAAGGAGATGATGTGGCTGGTTCACAGCCATGGTTTCTAACTCTTAATAAGGAGGGTTTTGGCTCATGAAGGAGGACATGTGGATACCTTCTTTGAAGGGAAGAGAGGAGAGGACATGCATGTGTTTTGGGACTTAGGGGAATGTATTTTAAAGATGTAACTTAGTTATAGTTTAAGGTTGTGTTCGAACAGATTTTTAGGAAGGAATTCGAATGGGGCTTTAGTGTGTTGTACAATAGGTTTGGTGAGTTGTAATTAGAGTTTAAGGAATTTAGTTAGTTTAGTTTAGGTTTTTAGTTACTTAGGAAAATTGTTTAAGATTGTTTTTCATTTTATATAAATCGAAATTTTAGAAAATAGGAGATAAATTGGATTAGGCTTAGGAGAGTTGTACTTTAGGCTTAAATGAGTTGTTCTATTATTTAGAACATGAGAAAAATACAGTTTCAATAATTTATTAAGTAATAAAAATTATTTGTTAATTTTTATTATGTTTAAAAGTAAATAAATAGGATTTTTAGTTTATATGCATTAGGTACTTGTACTTTGTGTTAAAAGACTTGTAAAAATATTTAAGGAATTTAGGAAAAATAATTTTTAAGAGTTATGCATATATGGTTTGTAAATCATGCTTTATAAATAGGATTTTAATAAAGATTTTGTAAATAAATGTACTCATGCATAAAGGACTTGTACTCTAACTTAAATAACTTGTAAACTTAATATTTTGTAAAAATATTCTAGAAATAAATTAGGGTTTGTGAAATGATTACATAAAATCATAGATTTATGAATTTAGGGTTTTACTGGGAGCTGAAATAGGATTAGGGTTTCTTGGTGCTTTAGTAACTTGTACATTAGCTCAGATAAGTTGTATTTTTATGCTCTAGAGTTTAGTTATTCATATTTGGTGTTGTGATGAATTTTAGGGTTTCCTAGAAACTCTATATAAATAATGAATGTTTTGTTTGTACGTTCGTTAATGATTTATCGTAAAGTGGTAAATGGTATATTGTAATGTTTTTATATCGTTATGTTTATGAAATAAACATTAGATTCGTTAGGCAGGTCTGTGTGGGAGCAGGTTTATCAAGGATGTGAGCTACCTCACATAAGATAGGAGATACAATTAAATAAAAAAAAAATTATTCGTGGAAAAAGGATAATAATTCTGTAAAGTAATAAGTTTAAAATGAGAATTTTACGAGTAGTTACAGTCTCCCCTCCTTAACGGAATCCCGTCCCGGGATTCAATCTGTGTTAGGGGTTGAGATGATGTTGACGAATAACCGGTATGTATAGTCTAAGCAATTATGCTAAAATTTACGCATCTAGGTTCCTTATCTAATAAAGGCATAGTTTCTATAGGGCGAGACTAAGTTTCATTGGAATTGACTAATACGATAGAATACTAATTGTCTAGAAAAAGCGTACCCATTATGCTGCATCCGAGTCACCCAAATAGTAAACTCTACCACGAGGCGGACTGTTCTGAGTTACAGGGTTTGGGTTATTTCCATTAACAGCTTGGGCTAGATTACCCTGTGTTAATCTCGGTACCCTATTCAACTTAGGACATGCATGCCGAAGGTGATTTGGGCTATTACACTCATAACATGTCCTTTGGTTATTCTTCATATTGCCCGCATTTACTGGTGCTCTACACCGATTTGCAAAATGACCCAACTGATTATAATTTGTGCACACACGGCAGGGCGTAGACTCCTAATGATGATAAGTGCATTTAGCACACTTAGGATATGGACCTACATATCCTTTCTGACCAGAACTAGTGTTCGCAAAGTTTCTTGCCTTCTTGTTGTCAACCATTGCACCCGTTTGCTTGTACAACTCATTTGCTCCTTTCCTTTTATCATTGTTCGTCAAAGTTCCATTCCTAACCATCTCATCTGTTAGAGTCCCTGCTTTCAGTATTGCACTCTGAATCGTGGAAGGCTCGGTTGCTTTCACAGTTCCTCGAATTTCAGGGACAAGACCGTAGATATACCTCTCAATCCTCTTTGATTCAGGGGTAACTAGATGAGGAACTAATCTTGCTAATTCATGAAATCGATCCGTGTAGGCTGCATGACCAGACCCTACCATAGAGTGATGATAAAGTTCATCTTCCAGCTTCTGCATCTCATTATCCGGACAGTATTCTTCTTTCAGCAGCGCCTTGAAGTCGTGCCACATCATTCCCACAGCTGCTTCTCTACCCCTAGCTTGAATCTGCGTGTTCCACCATGTTAATGCCTTTCCTGACAGCGAGCATGCAGCATACTTCACCTTCTGGTGTGTTGCACAACTACTAATGTCGATCACCGACTCCATCTTTTCAATCCATCGAGTATACTCTAATGCACCTCCCTTACCATTAAACTCTATTGGCTTGCATGCCATAAACTCCTTATACGTGCATCCACTTGTACGGGTGGTAGTCTCATTCACACCTACACCATTGGTATCTTCATTCCTACTTCCGTGGTTTCCTGAGTTGTTGATGTGATTGCCGACTTGGGTGATGATAGTTGGAAGCAAGGTTTGGAGCTGTTGAGCGATGATGGCGGTAAAATCAGGGTTTCCATCGTCGTTATTGTCGTTGTTACTAATGTCGCGACCGCCTCCTCGACCTCCACGTTCACTAGTCCTTCCACCTCTTTGTGTGGCATTTCCTCGATTAGCGTTGCGAGCTGATCTCCTTGTTGCCGTTGCCTCTCTGCAATGAAGGACATTTAGTGTACGTCGGAGAGGAGGGGAGAGTCGTTTGAGTTATCGATTTATAATTAACGTTCTTACAAAATCCCGTCGCGAGCGGTTATCCTAAAGGGGCGTCAATGCCGATTATCGTACGCATGATTACATATGTCCACGTGTGTCGTGAGGCACTTATAATTATGTTGGCCACCCATAATTATACATGCCTCCTTTCACACGTGTACATATCACCAAGCACACATATCTCAACATTACTTAAATGGCGAAAGAGTAGGGTGATTATCCTAAAAAATATTCTTAAGAGAAATCCCACTTTTCAGTAAAGTCATCAAATTTCCTGCGACAAAGTGATAACACTTATTTAACTTAATCCCATGTCTCATCAAACAAGAAATGTCACAAGATTAAGTTAAATAACCAGTTATCACTGAGCTCCACACCTTTGATGACTCGACTAAATTTTGAGATTCCCCTACCGGTGCAGATACTATAACATTTAACAACGCGCACATAAATGGGAAAAGTTCTATCTATACAAGGCGATAGGGATGAGAGTCTTAATGTATATAACGGTTATAGTCTAGGCTCCTAAATGCAACATAGTTCTCTATAACCAAGGCTCTGATACCAATCTGTAACACCCCCAAAATATCGCAGCGGAACGATAGTGTCACTGGGGTGCTACTTCTCAATATAAAGCACAAGGTATAGAAAACGACCTCTAAATGAGACGTTTTGAAAAGTTACCATTCAATTTATTTAAATCAGAGTTTACATGAGGTCCCAAAGTATAATAATACATAAGAGTTTTCAAAATGGATTGAATGGTAAAGGTTATTAGCTTAGACTCCCAAAGCATGCAAATGTCTCTATGATCCATGCATCCACTATCGCCTTTCTAACCTGAGATAAACATGCTTAAAAGTGTCAACACAAAGGTTGGTGACTTCATAGAGTTTAGTATAAAATGTAAAGTATTTGAATAAAGATTTCCCAGCAAGGGCATAAAGAGTTTAGTTTAAGAGTAATGTATTTGAATAAATATTTCACAGCAAAGGCTTTGTAAATCCACTCATTTGCAAATTCTGCCCATTCAAAACTTGCAACCTGTGTGTTTACAACCCATTGCTAAAATATAGAATAAGTATGACATGAACGTATATGATATATGAAAGCACTTAATGTAAAGCATAACAGCAACTGAACCTCACGACTAGAATAAATAAGTATCATGAATAAACCAGATTATAACCCAAGGCCATGAATCTGGGACTAAGGGTGGGGGTGTCAACCCGATAGTACTATCAATACCTCTCCAACGGCTCCATCCAGGGGTTAAACAGTTGCTAAGAATAAAGTGTAGAATAAGTGTAACACATTAAGGCACATATCATAACTATATTTCATGTCCAAAAGTATCATAAAGTGAAGCGTATCATAAAAGTATAAATATTTTGAGTATAAAACAAATGATTGAGCATGTATCTCCCCCAAAAATAGTTCAAAACTTATAAAAGTAGGGGCTATGAAACTCACCTTAGCAATCTGGATGGAAAATAAAATGAAAGAAAGTTGATAAACGTCTCCGGACAAGAAACCTGGGTTGTTATGCCAATATTTAGTAATCATTTCTGATGATTATATGTTTATTCGTTTCGTTTCCTTGTTTATTATGTTTCTGTTTGTTCGTTTGTTATATCTTTCGTTCGTTTGTTTATTCGTTAATAAAATAAACGTATTACGTTAGTATTAAGTCGGAAAATAAAAATAGAAATGATAAAAATATTGGTTACGAAAAGTTACGCTTTAATCCCTAAGGTTTGGTCAATTGACAGTTTATACCCTGTACTTTTAGAAAATGACAGTTTCTACCCTTAAGTTTCAAAAATAACATTTTCTGCCCTGTTTATTTGTTATTGTCAAAAATGACCCTTGATAATAAATATTTACAAAATCAACCTAAATAAACTCTAATTAACTTAAAAATAATTCGCATGATAATAGTGACTTTGGTAAAGTTTTAGATGCGAATAACTTAGCGATAAGTAAATCATTTTTCGTGTTCTCAGTTCCTATGTAAAGTTAGCCATGTCGTCTCTAGATATGCCAAGTTTTATATTTTATAAAAATCATTTGCCACTCTTAAAAATTGGCCAAAGTCGACTAGTTGAAGTAAAAATTAAATAGAGTTGAAAATCTGGAAAATAGACTTTTGGACTAGCGATGGACAAATCTTTGGACTCGAATAACTTTCCACTCGATCAATCTTTTTAAGAGATTTTTCTTTCTAAAATAAGTTCACTATATGAACTTTAATATGCCAAAAATTTAGGATTTTTAATGATCAAAAAGGGGTCGAAAAATAGGTTGGAAGTAGGGTAGTTGGTCGACCAGAACTGGAAGTAAATAGTTTGAAAATATTAAGTCCTACGTTAGCGATATTGGCCCAACTTTGGAGCTAAATATCTTTTGACTCAATTGATATTTTCACGAGCTTCTTTCTTCTAATTTTACTTTGCTAGGTGAACTTTAAACATGCTTTACTAGATTTTATAAGGACCTCTAGGTGGTTGATAACTAGGTTGAAAGTTAGACGGTGGTCGACAAAACTGGAAATTTAATATCTGATAATTTAGTTTCTATTTTCTAGCGATATTCATAATTATTTGGGACTTGATAACTTATCGAAAACTTGATCATTTTTAGTGATTCTTTTTCCTAAACAAAGGTAGCTAGGTGAACTTTAGGTGTACCAAAACTTAGAATTTATAGAGGTCATTTGGGTGTCGATTTTCAGGGCCAGGTGTCGGGGCTAGTTTTTGACTCGACTGGTAAACAGAAAACATACCCGATTGGGTTTTTAGTTTTTAAATCATTTTCAACTAAGTTTTTATGCATGCTACGATTATGTTTGACATATTTTAACATGTTTTAGTTATTATTGATTTGTTATAACAATTATTCGAATAGTTAGTGTGTGTTTGTTATTCTGATCGAACAGGCAACAAAAAGGAAAAAGAAACTTGAGTTTTTGATTTTGTTTACTATTATAAGTTCATGTATTATGATTTTTAGAGACATAATAAGTAAATAAAACTGAAAATAAAAAGGAGTTAGTTAACTTACTTAGGGTTTTGGGCTTGCTAGGGTTTTAGGATTCTTGGGTTTGATTTCCTGTTCTCTAGAGTTTCTCCTCCCCTAAGCTTTCTTGGGTTTTGAATATGGTTTCCTTGAAGTGTTTGTGAGGGAATTATCCTGAAGGGAGTGAGTTTAGGCTGTGTTACTTGTGGGTCGAGTGGTGGTGTGATGAAGAAGAGGGTTGAAGCTGTTATTTATAGAAATAGAAGAACTAGGGTTGTTCTAGATTGTGATAAGGAGACAAGGGGCTGACAGGAAATGGGAGAAGTATGCCACATGGGTTAAGGAGGGAGAAGAATGAAGTAGATGATGTGGCTGGTTCACAGCCATGGTTTCTAACTCTTAATAAGGAGGGTTTTGGCTCATGAAGGAGGACATGTGGATACCTTCTTTGAAGGAAAGAAAGGAGAGGACATGCATGTGTTTTAGGACTAAGGGGAATGTATTTTAAAGATGTAACTTAGTTATAGTTTAAGGTTGTGTTCGAACAGATTTTTAGGAAGGAATTCGAATGGGGCTTTAGTGTGTTGTACAATAGGTTTGGTGAGTTGTAATTAGAGTTTAAGGAATTTAGTTAGTTTAGTTTAGGTTTTTAGTTACTTTGGAAAATTGTTTAAGATTGTTTTTCATTTTATATAAATCGAAATTTTAGAAAATAGGAGATAAATTAGATTAGGCTTAGGAGAGTTGTACTTTAGGCTTAAATGAGTTGTTCTATTATTTAGAACATGAGAAAAATACAGTTTCAACAATTTATTAAGTAATAAAAATTATTTGTTAATTTTTATTATGTTTAAAAGTAAATAAATAGGATTTTTAGTTTATATGCATTAGGTACTTGTACTTTGTGTTAAAAGACTTGTAAAAATATTTAAGGAATTTAGAAAAAATAATTTTTAAGAGTTATGCATATATGGTTTGTAAATCATGCTTTATAAATAGGATTTTAATAAAGATTTTATAAATAAATGATTTCATGCATAAAGGAATTGTACTCTAACTTAAATAACTTTTAAACTTAATATTTTGTAAAAATTTTCTAGAAATAAATTAGGGTTTGTGAAATGATTACATAAAATCATAGATTTATGAATTTAGGGTTTTACCAGGAGCTGAAATAGGATTTGGGTTTCTTGGTGCTTTAGTAACTTGTACATTAGCTCAGATAAGTTGTATTTTTATGTTCTAGAGTTTAGTTATTCATATTTGGTGTTGTGATGAATTTTAGGGTTTCCTAGAAACTCTATATAAATAATGAATGTTTTGTTTGTACGTTCGTTAAGGATTTATCGTAAAGTGGTAAATGGTGTATTGTAATATTTTTATATCGTTATGTTTATGAAATAAACATTAGATTCGTTAGGCAGGTCTGTGTGGGAGCACGTTTATCAAGGATGTGAGCTACGTCACATAAGATAGGAGATACAATTAAATAAAAAAAAATTATCCGTGGAAAAAGGATAATAATTCTGTAAAGTAATAAGTTTAAAATGAGAATTTTTACGAGTGGTTACAATATTTGATGATATAAAATAACTACATTTTATTGACATCATTTATCCTATGTTATTCGCTTGTTTTATATTATTTTATAAGAGAATTGATACTTAATTGCTTACTTTTATAGTTCTCAGTTATAAACAAGCATTTGGTGACAGTTAGCTATTTTGGACGTAAATTGGAGCAAAATGAATCAAGTTGGAAAAGTCTACTGAACTGAAGGAAGATACGCCGTATCATTCTAGACAGATACGCCGTACATAAAGACTTAGACGATTACGAAGACCATTGCCTGACTTTGAAGCATACGCCGTATGGAATTATCCCATACGCCATATATGAAACCTTGGTCAACGAGAAGATTTGACTTGTTTTACTCCAGATACGCCGTATAACATTCCAGATATGCGGCCTATTAATCTCAAGACTTCACCAGATAGTCCAAGATTCTGAAGGACAATGCGCCGTACGAAGATTGAAGTTGCACCATATCTTATGACAGTGTATGAATATTCCTGAATACAATAATCTTCGACATCACGCGAAGTTACCTAGATACGGCATATCAACTTAATCGATACGCCGTATCGATCCTGTTATCAGAAAGTATAAATACCCTATTCGACAGCCACATTCGACACACATAGGAAGGGAGAAAACCAGACGAATTGACAGCACAAGACACAACCTAAAGGACGAATTCAGAGCATTAAGAAGGTCCTGCAAGTATTTTAATTCATAAGAAAACTCATTTCCTTGTATTAGCAATTTGTTAATCGTTGAGTTAGCGTCTTTTTCACTATTTGATCGGACTTAATTATTTCCAGCTTTTATAAAGAGTATTTGATGTTTATTTGGTTACTTAATGCATGTGCTTTGATTACATATTGAGTTTATCGCGCCTTGTCGACGTAGGCTCTCGCAATTACATCATTAACATCGTTTGCATAGTTAATGTAAGCCTGTAAAAGGGATAAATAATACATAAACCTAGTAATCATTAAGTGTCTATACGCCTGTACTAAGATTCCATTGAGAGAGAATAGATTTTAGCACTCATCTTATACAGCTAAGCAATTAAACGTGTGAAAAGTTTTCCTACTATCGGAAAGGCCTTTTATCTGTATCTGTTTTCTATCTGTGTACGTGTGTGCCATTCGCTCCTTTATTTTATTTACTATTTACTTAATCTAGACATCTTGCCAGTCTCTCAGGCTGAAAAACCCCTTGCGTTAGATTAGGGCATTAGAACTAACTTAGGATTAAAATATTGATAGATATCTAGGTGTTAACGTTCCACTCTTAGTGTGTGATATATGATAAGTCGGCTAAATAGAAATTTAAAACTTGATAATATAATATATACCTACAACGATATATGCACGCATCAGTGTGCACATTAAATGCCTAGTGGGCATGTGAAGGGATGTGTGAGGGCCCAAGAGTGGTTGCCAATTAGGCAAAAAGAACATATATTCTGTTATTTAATATGTTCAGTCACCAACCTAGGAGATTTACTAACAAAATACGTAGAGCATTTAGTTTTGCATTAAATTTCTATTGTCAGTGTCGATCTTGAGTCCCTGAATGAGATTTTATTCAGTGTGGGATGTTTGGGGTAACATATTCAGTGAGATTGAATAGGTTTGGTTACTCGTTGAGGTGTGTTGTTGATCAGGGACCATTCTTTATTCAGGGATTTGAGAATATTTACCCATGAGGATATTTTAATCAGTGGCCTGACTATCAATATCCAACATGCCTAATTCAGCTTTCAGTCTTGTGAAAGTAGGTTCATCCAAGGGTTTTGTGAATATATCAGCTAACTGATATTCAGTGGAGATGAAGTGTAATTCAATATCACCTTTCATGATATGATCCCTGATGAAATGATATCTGATATCAATATGTTTGGTTCTTTGATGAAGAACAGGGTTGTTTGAGATGGCAATGGCACTTGTGTTGTCACAAAAGATGGGTACCATCTTGTAATGGATATCATAGTCACTAAGTTGACTTTTCATCCATAGCACATTTGCACAACAGCCTGCAGCAGCAACATATTCAGCCTCAGCTGATGACATAGCCACTGATTGTTGTTTCTTGGAGCTCCAACATACTAGTTTTCCTCCAAGAAATTGACAAGAGCCTGAGGTGCTCTTTCTGTCCATGTTGCAGCCTGCATAGTCTGAGTCTGAGTAACCTTTGAGATCAAAGCCAGAGCATTTTGGGTAGTACAAACCAAGGTTTATAGTACCCTTCAGGAATCTGATGATTCTCTTAGCAGTAGTGACTCTCTTGGATCAGATTGATATCTTGCACATAGGCAGACTGCAAATTGAATATCAGGCCTTGAGGCAGTTAGATACATCAGTGACCATATCATTCATCTGTATTGGGTTTGATTCACTGACTTTCCTTCTAGGTCAGGGCGAAGATTGTTGGGAGGAACCATTGGAGTTTTCACTGAAGAGCAGTCAGTGAGCTCATACATTTTTAGTAGGTTCATTGTGTATTTTTCTTGACTGATGGAGATACCTCTATCAGTCTGTTTGATTTGGAGTCCAAGAAAGTATGTGAGTTCTCCCATCATGCTCATTTCAAATTGCTTTGTCATCAGTTTCTCAAACCGTTTACAAAGTTTGTAGTTTGTTGAGCCAAATATGATGTCATCAACATATACTTGAACCAGAATGACATCTCCTTTTGTCCTATAGATAAACAGTGTGTTGTCTATCTTTCCTCTGACAAATTTGTTTTGGATAAGAAAGGCCGAAAGAGTATCATACCATGCCCTTGGAGCTTGTTTCAGTCCATAAAGGGTTTTGTCAAGCTTGCAAACATAGTCAAGAAACTCACTACTTTCAAATCCAGGAGGTTGTTGAACATAAAATTCTTCTTTAAGTTTTCCATTCAGGTATGCACTTTTGACATCCATTTGGTAGACTTTGAAATTCATGATGTTGCATAGGCAAGGAAGATCCTGATGGCTTCCATTCTAGCAACAAGGGCAAAGGTTTCCTCATAGTCAATTCCTTCTTGTTGGTTGTATCCTTTTGCAACAAGTCTGACCTTATTCTTTACGACTATTCCATTTTCATCAGTTTTGTTCCTGAACACCCATTTCATGCCAATGACAATGACATCCTTAGGACATTTGACTAAAGTCATTACTTTGTTTCTGTTAAATTGTTCAAGTTCATCTTTTTTTTTGGGTAAAAGGGTTAATTCACCCCGGTAAAATTCATTACACCAAAAAGCGTTGAAGTACATAGGATGAGGGTGACTTCCCTCATCTCAGTCCCTTAGGACACTTACAGACTCTCATATAAGAATGACACGCCATTCTTATAACTTACATTGAACATAAACTTACATTGAACATAAACTACAACGACTATAAATAACACAAATTAAATGCAATTCAATTAGACAAATCCTTGAATCATCAAATCGTCATAGTAGTTCAAACTTCCAGCTTCAACCAATTGCGTCTTCTATTAGTATTATGCAAAAAGCATAATCTAATAACCTAATAAGAGTGACTTCCGTAGCAAATCGAATTTGAAGCATAAACATGGTCTAAGCGACCCAACCTTCCAGCATATCCGAACTTGAACCAATCTTCCAACAAATACGAATGAAAACATGAAGATAACACCAAGGATCAAGTCATATGCAACAACCATGATGGAACATGACATGACATCATGAGCAGCAACAATGATAGACCATGAATAAGCAGCAAAGGGACAAATAACCCTCAACAAACCTGTTGTATACCAATGATGATCAAATCAAACAACCACCAAGTCCACACCATCGTACCAGCAGCAAACAATTCAAAAATCTAATGATATCAGCCCTTGCAATCCATGTAAGCCACACGTACAAGAAAACAATAGGGTAAACGACCCTAACGTCCATCAACAATCATCACAAGACATACCTGGTCTTTGACACGATCACTAATTGATAACAATAGCAGCATCGTTCAAGACCAATAAATAACCAAACAATACCATGTCTAAGTAACGATATAATGATCACCAAATCCTAACTTCCATAGAGACCAGTAGCATCGATCAAAAGGCAAAATTAATAAGATTGGCAGCATGATTACAAACGATGTACAAAGATCCCTAACGCATAACAACCAGCAGCAACAATAACAAGCCGTAACAGCTTGGCTTAGATCGAAACCAATGGTTGTAGAACAAGGGTTCACAAAACCCTAACCATATCCAAAATCATCTCTCCTTCAAACCCACAAACACATGAATAAACATGTTAGAACCTGATGTAATAATCAAACAACCACCCCAAAACAGGTAACCTTCATAGTAACGACCAGATTCACCATTAACAACCATTCAGAAAATTGAAACCCTAAAATAGGGTTTCATAAGCATCAACGAGTAGTACCACATCAAACCCATTGGATCGACCAGAATCAAGAATCATTCGAACCATGTCAATCCAATAATCAACCTCAGCAAGCAGATCGTAGAAGATTATACCATGAAAAGCAAAAAACCCTCAAATCGATTGAAAGATATGCCAAGTAATCGTTTTGGGTATATAAATAAGAATCAAAACAAACCCTTCATATAAAAGTCGATTAAAGAACCGACTATCAAAAAACGATTAGGGTTTTGTACCAGCCGCCATAAACTATGAAGATTTCATAAGATATTGAAAAGATTAAGGACAGCCAGAATCAAGGGTACGAAGAATAACCACTTAGCGATTGAAACCCTAAAGAACGAATCACCCAAAAGTGAGAAAAATGATAGGGAAAAGTTAGGGTTTCTGCAGCCGCCACCTCTCAAGAAACACACAACCCTAACCACGATTGCATACCATGATTAATGGTAGAGAGGCGTATTTAGGAGATGATTTGGCCGGAAAAAATAGAGGTGGCGGCTGGAAAAATCGCCAAGGGGAGAGAGAGTTATATTCTTACAAAGCTTTGGTTAGGCAGGGCCAAGCAACCTCTGTTAAATTGTTCAAGTTCATCTTGCATGGTCTAAACCCAACTTGGGTGTTTCAGTGCTTCTTTTACATTTTTAAGCTCAACATCAGATACAAAGTCAACAAACAGACATTCATTTACTGAGGCTGCTTTAAGCTTAGCAGCCATGCTTCTTGTATGTATTTCTTCAGTGCGTTCACCAATGATGCTTACAATATAGTCTAAGGTAAGTCCACGTCATTCCACAGGATTTGAAGCAATTAACAGATTGTTTATCAAGAACAAAACCCAAATGATTGTCACATATCGAATAGCTTAACGTGTGTTCACAAAGAAAACAAACAAGCAAGAGATGACTATATCATAACCAAACGAGATTCCAACATCATAAAGCATATCAAACTCAGAAATTCATTATTATGAGTAAAGAAAAGTACCAAATTCGTTTATGAAAGTAATATGAGAACAATGAACCTAAAAACAAGCACTAGTCCAACAACCTGATTATCTGTGATCAACCAACAACCCAATGCTAGTGAGATGCCCTGAGAATCTGTTTCTAGAAATCAGCATACATGTCGCCAAATGGTGTGCTTGGTAACGGGCTTTATGGCAAAGGAATTAGAGATTCGGTATGAAGCGTCTAACCCTCAAGGTATGGTCTGTTTAGGCTTCTGGAAAAGTGGTGTTTAGGGCCTGGAAAACATGGTGGGACAGGGGTGAGTTGTGGTGGTGAAGGTATGGCGAGACAGAGGAGAGTTTTGATCATAGGATATAAGGATCCTCACCTAGTTCTCCTCCTCTCCAATTGATGTGTATGTTATGGTATTGAGAGATCTGGTTCCTGGAGCCAAATGGGTGTATTTATATGATAGAGAACACTTGGGGATGAAGGCAAGGGTATATGATCTGTCATGGAATTAATTGGAGCTGTTAATGATGATCAGATAAGAAGTTCCCCGCTCTTTTTAGAAAGTACTCCGCTCTTTTTAGGAAAACGGCCGCTCATTTTGGAAAGTACGGCGGTTGCGGGGCCTTTTCAGCCTTTGTCCCAAAAATGAAAGTTGTATATAATTCTCTTAGCTTTCCGTGGCCGTGAACGGGGGGTCAAACGGAGTCCGTATGCTCAACTTATGGCCAAAACAGTGGACAGGTGTCGGGAGATCTTTAACTTAAGTTTGTTTCTTCATTTAAGCTTCATCTCTTCGAGTTTTCTTCCGATTCTTCCACGACACATCTCATGAACCTACAATATCATATTTAATCTATTAAGTATTGAAAGTTCTTATAATTAATCAATATATAAGAAAAAAAGCATAGATAAAGCGTATAGAAATATGTATAAAATGAGCGTTATCAAATCCCCCTACAATTAACTTTTTGCTTGCCCTCAAGCAAGGTCTAAGAAAATAAAAATTAAAAAGAATTTCCTAAATGACAAAATATTTTTTTTAAATGCTATGAAAAGCGGGATAAATGGGAAAGATAAAATGTAAGGGAAATGAGACTTACCGGTGCTCATAAGTGCTCGGTTGAATTCCGGAAAGATATAATGTTGAGCAAGATGCCAACATAAGCATGCGAATTCAACCATATATAATATAATCGTCCACATATATAATATCCCCAAGTGTAAGATACTATCCGACCAACCTCCACTTATTTATAAAATCTGCAAAATAAAAAAATTACATAAAGCGTAAAATCATAAAGCACACTTTTGTAGGCACCACGGTTGCATTTAGGGTATGCAACAAGCCTTTAAACCCCTCGATGTCCCGAGTGGATGAGTTATAGTCTCGTAAGGGTTTACAGCGAACACACCTACAAAGTTCGTAATTTTTATTTATTTTTTATTTTTTTTAATACAAAAGTCAAGTAATTAGCACACCTGTGCGCGTCATACTCAGAAACTGCAAAGTTTTTGATTTTATTAAATAAAGAACATATATATGTAAGAAAATAAAATAAAAGCACACACACAAACAAACAAAACAAAATTCAAACAATGAAAAAGAGATAAAATCACGAGGTGCCTCCCGAGAAGCGCTTAAATTTTTTCATGAGTCTTTAGCTAGACTCTTCACTGATTTAAGATTCTATTATGATTCTGTTCAAACGTGAGTGATCCATTTTTAAACGAAAGGGTAGGGGATTTTTGATATGTACTCCACAAGTGATGGAGATTCTTTTGATTTGACCACGTAATATTCCCTTTTTGTTTTCCTGAATGATTGATCTTTTTCGATTTTTTTGCTAACGATGACAGGAGGTGGTGAATCTTTTTGAATTTTTGTAGGGTCATTGGACTTTCCACTAACGGTAAATACGACATTCACGTGCTAAATTTGAGCTGGAAGTGGTTAGTCAGTCCTACCATTGTGTTCGGAAGAGACGTGGTTTTGAGATTTCGACAACTCGTCTATCTTTCGTTCCAAGTTTTTATTTATGACTTGGTGGTTTTTATCATTTTGCCTCATTTTTAAATTCAGGTCATTGATTAAGTTCATGACAAACATGTTTGAAACTCTTTGACCATCTAAGAATTTATTGATTGACTTTTCGAGATCAGTTTCAGATTGAGGTTGATCTTGTTTGACAGTTTTCCCTAAAGACAAAGGCTTCGGTTTAGGCTTAGATTTTTGTGGTGGAACCCCGACGGGTTTATAAAATGGATGTTCAAAAAGATTATCGTGAGCAGTTCTCATTCTACCATAAGATCTTTTGAAATCATCAAAATATCTTTTAACCTCGTTGTTCAGTTCAGTGAGCGTTTTCACAGAATCGTTGTTCGATTGATGTTGGTCGTATTTTGATAGGTGAAATTTCCAATCATGAGAATTTTTATTTTTATAACTTCCAAGTTGGATTTAATTCGCTTCATGATGTTCACACATCGGCGTGTCATCGTTTATGCAATTTTTAGAAGTGTGGTGACATCTGCAGTGGTTACGCATCTCTTGGAGTTCTTCATTTAGGCTTATAAATTGAGAATCCATTTTAGTTGAAAGGGCCTCTAACTTTTTCATTAATTGAGAATTATCATTATCATTATTACCACTTTCATCAGTGAAAACATCGGTTTTGGATTAGGTTTGTTTTGAGATTTGTTGGACCAATCAAGTTGGAAGTGAGGCGGCTTTCTGGGTTTTGGATTAGAGTGCGGCGCCCTTTAGGAAAAGAGAGCCGGTTTTTAGGTTTTTATATTTTATATTTTTAGATTATAACAACGAAGGAAATAAACAAAAGAAATAAGAAAGTGAACAAATAGGCAAATAAAGAAAAAATGACAAAAAAAAAAAGAGTGAAAAAATTAACAACTAAAAAAAACAAAATAATTAACTGATAAAACAAATTAAAATGCAAGCAAAATTTGAAAACAAACTAACAAGCAAAAGGTAATTCAAAGTAACAAACAAGCAAGAGATGACTATATCATAACCAAACAAGATTCCAACATCACAAAGCATATCAAAGTGAGAAAATATATTCATTAGTATGAGTAAAGAAAAGTACCAAATTCGTTTATGAAAGTAATATGAGAACAGGTGATGAGATGACTATTGGTTTCCCGTCTCTCACTGGAGAGGGTTTTAATAAAGAGACTATACGTGTTGAGTATGAATGGAGGCCCCCCAGGTGCAATTTATGCAAAATATTTGGTCATTCCCATGATCAATGTCCTAAACAGGTGGTGAGGCCTCCTACACAGGTGGTTAGTCCTTCTACTGTTTCTACTTCTCATGTTGCTACTCCTACTGTGGAGTTGGATACTGATGGTTTTCAAAAGGTGGGTAAAAAAAAGAAGAAGGGTAAAGCAAAGGCTACTAATGGGAATCAATCTGTTGGTACTACGGTTAAACAGTTCAAATTTGTTCCTAAGGCAGCTACTAGTGAACCTAAGAAGGGAGCTCCTACTATGGGTAACGCATCTACATCGTCGTCTCAGTTGAAGTCTACTGGTAATGCTTCTAAGGAAGTTAATGTTACTACATCTAATGGCCAATCTTTTTGCTAATACTGGGGGCAAGTTCATCTCGCACGTTTTCTGCTGGCTAGCTTTTTTTTCAGTTCTTTTTCTAGATGCATTTTTTGTTTCTAGTTTTGTAAGTGCTTTTGGCATGTCTTAAGCACTAGAGTTAGGTGGTTATCAAGCTTTTTAGCTTGAGGTTAATATGGTACTTCAGCCATATTCCATTTGTACTTAAACGTTTTTGGTTAATCTATTTACCAGGGTGCAGGATTACTCCCCTTTACCCAAAAAAAAAAAGTAATATGAGAACAATGAACTGAAACCAATATTTCCCACCAAAAACAAGCACTAGTCCAACAACCTGATTATCAGTGATCAACCCAACAACCCAATGCTTCTGAGATGCCCTGAGAATCTGTTACAAACCCCCTGGAAATCAGCATACAGGTCACCAAATGGTGTGCTTGGTAACGGGGTTTATGGCAAAGGAATTAGAGATTTGTTGTGAAGCGTCTAACCCTCAAGGTATGGTTTGTTTAGGCTTCTGGAAAAGTGGTGTTTAGGGCCTAGAAAACGTGGTGGGACAGTGGTGAGTCGTGGTGGTGAAGGTATGGCGAGACAGAGGAGAGTTCGGATCATAGGATCCAAGGATCCTCACCTAGTTCTCCTCCTCTCCAATTGATGTGTATGTTATGGTATTGAGAGATCTGGTTCCTGGAGCCAAATGGGTGTATTTATGTGCTAGAGAACACATAGGGACAAAGGCAAGGGTATATGATCGGTCATGGAGTTAATAGGAGCTGTTAATGCTGATCAGACAATAAGTTCCCCGCTCTTTTTCGAAAGTACTCCGCTCTTTTTAGGAAAAATGCCACTCATTTTGGAATGTACTGTGTTTACGGTGCCTTTTCAGCCTTTGACCCAAAATGAAAGTTGTAAATAATTCTCTTAGCTTTCCGTAGCCGCGAACGGGGGGTCAAACGGAGTCCGTATGCTCAACTTATGGCCAAAATAGTGGACAGGTGTCGGGAGATCTTTAACTTAAGTTTGTTTCTTCGTTTAAGCTTCATATCTTCGAGTTTTCTTCCAATTCTTCCAAGACACATCTCATGAACCTACAATATCATATTTAATCTATTAAGTATCGAAAGTTCATATAATTAATCAATATATAAGCATAAAAGCATAGATAACGTGTATAGAAATATGTATAAAATGAGCGTTATCAAATCTCAATCACTTCCACTGAGGTGTTTGAGAACATAATGGCTTCATTGCTCTAATCAAAGGTTACATGAAAGGTTTCTTCAGTTTGTCGTCTCCTTGTATTGAATACCGTGAAGGCTTTGGAGACAAGGGAGTATCCTAGGAAGTATCCATCATCAGCTTTGGCATCAAATTTGCCTAGGTGATCCTTGTAGTTAGGGATAAACACTGGACATCAAAACACATGGAAATAACTGATGTCAGGGATTATTCCTTTGAATATCTCATAGGGAGTTTTGTTGCGCTTTTTAACAATGATGGACCTGTTTTGTGTGTAACAGGCAATTTTTACTGCTTCAGTCCAAAAGTGTTTGAAGAGGACTGATCCATTTAACATTGTCCTTGCAGCCTCAATGAGTGTTCTATTCTTCCTTTCTGCAACTCCATTTTGCTCAGGAGTATAAGGAGAAGAGAAGTTCTGAGATATACCTTTCTCATCACCAAAACACTTAAGGTCCATGATTTTTGAATTCAGCCCCATTTTTAGTCCTGATTTGTTTGACCTTGATGTCATTTTGGTTTTCAATGTTCCTAACAAAGGACGTGATAGTTTCCGTTGCCTGAATCTTTTTAGTGAGAAAGTATACCCAAGTGTATCTTGAGTATTCATCTACTATGACCAGGGTATACTTTTCATGATGAATTGACATTGGACTGACAGGTCCAAAGAGATCCATGTGATGAAGGTGAAGGCATCTTTTGATGGAAAATTTTTGTTTTGTCTTAAAGGAAGCTCTGTGATGTTTTTCTTTTTCACAGGCTAAACAAGGTTTGTCCTTTGAAAACACAAGTGACGGTAAGCCAAGGACTTTATTTTACTTTGCAAGGTTGTTTATGTTTTTGAAGTTCAGATGGGCCAGTCTTTTGTGCCAAAGCCAATTTAAAGTCTCATTGGCTTTAGTAAATAGACAAGTTCCATTCTAAGTGAGTGTAGACATGTCTAACACATAAACATCATCTCTTATAGGAGCTATAAGAACAACTTCTTTGGTAGCATTGAAGATAGTGCCTTGCTTATCACCAAACTGAACTATGTACTTAGCATCACATAGTTGACTGACACTGATTAGATTCTACTTAAGACTGTTTCACATAAGCTATTCTAGTAAAAACTATTCCACTACAGTTTACTGAACCATAACCTTTAGTGAGACATGATGAGTTAGCAGCAAATATCACCATAGGTCCTGGTTTTTTAACATATTTGTGCAGATATTCCTTCACACTAGTCATACTCCTTGAGCATCCACTGTCTAGATGCCAAACAGGCTCCCTAGCATGTCTCTTTACAATTAGTAAATTGCGTTAGTTTTTCTTGTTCACCCACTTTCTGGTGGGTTTTTCTTTGTTGGACTTCTTGAATTGTACAACTGATTCATGGTCAGTGGTTCAGTGGACAGTGCTTCCACATGTTTTGCATTTGGAGGATGAAGAGGATTCAGTGGACAGTGAAGAGTTTGTTGTAATTCGTCTTCTAGCCGGAATGACCGATTCATGCCCTGAAGCATCATGAGATGGATCACCACATATATCACAGCAGGGATACATGAGACAATCATCAGGGTGATGATCATTGAATCTACAGTGTGGACAGGTGGAAAGGCTTAGCCTTTAGTTTTTGAGTTTGCTTTGATAATGAAGCATACTTGAAAGCCTGAGCTTTGTAGTTTGCTTTTGCATTTAGGGTGGTCATACGAGATTTGTGATCTGAGGTCCTGTGATTTTCTTGTTTGCATATCATGCAAAATAGGATCCTATAGCAATTATCAGTGGTATGATTTATGTAATTGCATAGTTCACATCTCTTTTGAGGTTTTGGTTTGGAGTTGCTTGAGGAAGCTGGTGTGGGTTCCTTAATTTTGGATAAAGGAGGCTTTTGAGATGATTCTAATTTCTCACTTAGCTTCCTAACAAGTTCAACTAACTGATCATATTTTGAGTTACTGCTATCTGTTTTTTACTTTAGTAGGGACTGAAGGTGTGGAGGTTTTAGTAGGAACTGAGACTTCTTTGTTTAGAACTATGGTGGGTCTTTTTAGGATTGTTCTACCCAATCCTAACTTCTCTTTTGGTGAGTGTTCTTGGTAATCCAATTGAGTGAGATCTGAACTAGGTACAACTCCCTGAAGGACTTTCAGAGGAGGAAGTGGTGTTTGAGATTCTGATTCAGACTCAGTGACTGACTTAGTTTGACTGGGTTCATCAGTGACTCCAATCATACTTTTGATAGCCTGACTTTCAGGTTCCAAAATTCTCTTAGTGTTGAAGTTAGGTAACTTACAATCTTGGTTGACTCTCTCAACCCAGTCATTGGATTTTGTCTACATTTCTTTTTCAAAAGGTACGCCAACAGGCAAGAAAGCTTTTTCACTGTCACTCTCACTAGAGGATTCAGTGAGTTGATCTTCTCCTAGTATCCTCTTTTTGTGAACAGACTCATAGACTCTAGGATTTTTTGTTGTCCAGCTTTCAATAATGAGTTATTCTTTCTTAAGTTCTTCTTGAAGAGCATGATTTTGTTTTACAAGTTCAGTGTGTTGAATTTAAAGTGTGACAGCCTCAAGTTTAGGTTGTTTTAAGGCAAGGAGTTCATCTCTACACTTATTTAATTCAAAAGTCTGTTTGTTGTATTTTGAAAACAAGTTTAACCTTTGCTCTTCAACATAATTAAGATCTACATTAATGTAATTTAAAAAAGATTGCCAATCAGAATCATCATCGATAGATAGTAAAATGTTTACCTTTCTCATGGTGATTTTAACCCACTCTCCATTTCTGGCATGACTTTTTCCAACACCCAGCTTGTCATCTTCTAAAAGTGCCATCTGTGCATTGACATGAACTTCTTCATCATCTGAGGATACAGCTTCTTCATCCCAATCAAAGGTTTCAGCAACAAGCCCTTTGTTTTTAGCCTGAGAAGGTTTGGTAGCTTGTGTTGCCTGAGAGTTGAGGGAGTAGCCTCAAGAAGTGCAAGTTTAGCTTTTGCTTTCCTACACTTAGCTTCAAAATCTTTTTGAGAGTTTTGTTCAGTTTTATTTTGAAAATGCTGAACAGACTGAAGCATTCTTGGTTGAAATTTGCTAGTTCCTGAAGAAGAACTGTTTCTAGAAAAATTGTATGAGGGTTCTGAGGTTGTTTTAAAGAAACAATCTTTTGCAAAATGACCCATTTTGCCACACTTAAAACACTCAGCGTTTTCATTTTCTTTTGTATTGGAAAAGTTTTTGTTTCTTTTGATAAAACGTTTAGAGTTAGAAGGGAGTGCCCTTTCTTGAAATTCAGTTTGTAAATCATTCAGGTACTCCTCACTAGTTCTTTCATCAGCCTTATCATCTGCACTTTCTTGGAAATCCTTCACAACACCATAAGAATAGAAAGCGGTGGATATGGGTGCAATGGTCAGGCTCTTTTTGGTCACTTGAGCCCTTTTTGAATCAGGGTATCTCCTAGAGATTAAGTTGTCTTCATAGACAAATGTTGATCCCAGTTGAACATTTGATCGAATTCCCTTAGCTTGTAAAGGTTTAGCTATGTCAGATAAACTAACACAACAAGAATAGAAACTATGTTGAATTTACTAAAGTTTATGCGGAATCTAAACTCTAGTATTAAGAAGAATTCTTATGATGAAACAGTAAATACAAGAACAGTTTAACAATCAAACAAAAAGCTTCGATCAATTAAACTAACAGTTGGTACTGCTCATACATAAATTAGTACTGCTGAAAATCGTTCAAGAATACACTATCAGTACTAAGTCAGTTAGTACTGTTGGTACAAGAAGTTAGTACTGTTTATAAGATAAAGATAGAGTCGTGCATGGATAAATATAGAATAGATATGATGTATATCTTATTATTATAGATTGATACGTATAATAGTTTTACTTGTATAGGACTCCTTGTTCTATAAAAGGAGATTCTAATTAGGGTTTCAAATATACACACATCCCTAAGTACGATTCATTGTAAGAGCTTCAAGGTTATTGAACCCTGGTGATATTGTAGATCATCCGTATTAATATATTGAAGCTAATCGTTGTGTTAAACATTGTGTTATTACTTTCACTGTTACACATTCATACTATCATACACATCATCAAACATAAAATCTTCTAAGTGCTTTGTAGTAAATTCCGCGTGCTACATAGTATATACTCAAAGTATCTATCTAACACAAGGCGTGTGTTTAGATCCGGTCAAGTGGTATCAGATACAGGTTTCTGATACTTTGATTTAGAAAATCCAGAAGTACTTTCTTTCTTGCAACCAAGAAGATGGACATGGAGACACCACAAACCTCAATCCTTGCTAAACTCCCCATGCTAAAACAGAATGAATACGATCTATGGCGTCCCAGATTTGAGCAATATTTCATGGTGCAAGACTATGCATTATGGGATATCATAATCAATGGTGATTCCTTCAAACCTACTACTTCTGAGGAAACACATGCTGATGGTTCCAAGACCACAAAACTTAACACTGAGCCTGTTACTAATGATGAAAGAATAACGAAGAAGAATGATCAAAAGGCTAGGAATCTGTTACTCATGGCAATACCTAATGACCAAGTGTTAAACTTTAGCCAATATGAGACTGCTAAGACTCTTTTTGAAGCAGTGGTAGAGAGATTTGGTGGAAATGAAGCTACCAAGAAGGCTCAAAGAACTCTACTTAAACAGAGTTATGAGAACTTTAGTGCCTCAAGCAATGAAACTTTGGATCATATCTTTAATAGACTTCAAAGGATTGTCAGCCAGCTTACTGTTCTGAAAATTGTGATTCCACAAGAAGATTTCAATATGAAGTTTCTTAATAGTCTACCTGCTGAGTGGAACACCTATGTGGTTGTCTGGAGCAATAAGCCAGAACTGGAAAAGATGTCACTGAATGAATTGTACAACAATCTCAAGATTGTTGAACAAAAGGTGAAGAAAGGAGGAAGCACTAGTTCTAGTTCTGGAAACACAGCATTCTTATCATCTTCCAAAAATAATAGTCCTGATGATGTTGAAGCAGTTGGTACTGCTTAGCCCTAAAGTTAGCACTGCTAGTGTAAAAACTAGTACTGCTGGCTTAACTGTTGAGACCATATATGCATTTGTATCAGAACAATCTGGTGGGTCTCAAATCTTCAAAGAAGACCTTCTTCAGATTGCTGAGGATGATTTGGAAGCTATGGATTTAAAATGGCAGTTGGCCTTGATAAGTATTAGGGCTAAGAAGTATTTATCAAAGAACTGGGAACAAGATTACCTTCAATGGAAGAGATGTTGCTGGGTATGATAAGTCCAAGGTGGAGTGCTATAATTGTCATAAGATGGGGCACTTTGCCAGAGAATGCAGGAGCCCAAGACAGCAAAACAACAAAGGTCAAGGGTTCAAGAGTCAGCAAGGAACAAGGAGAACAGTGAATGTGGAAGATGGTTCTTCTAAAGCAATGGTGGCTGTTGATGGAGTTGGATTTGATTGGAGCTTCATGGAAGAGGAAGAGCAGGAACCAGCCAACTTAGGTTTAATGGCTTTCTCAGACTCTGAGGTACATATCGTTCAAAAATGTTCAAATTCTTGTTCTGCTTTAAAAGATTATGAAACTCTTAAGAAACAGTATGATGATCTTAGAGTAGAATTTAATCAAGTAAATTTTAGTCTGTCTAATCATAAAAGATGACTAGCTGTTTTGGAAGAACAACTTGATTTTTATAGAAAGAATGAGTCTAACTTTAATGATGATATAGCTGTGTTAAAGAGAGATTTGCAACTGAAAGATGACAAGATGAGTGGACTTGTATATGAACTAGAGACACTTAAGAAAGAAAAAGAAAATATAAAGTTAAGTGTTGACACTCTAGAGTACACATCAAAAGGGGTACAGAAAATTGTAGAGAGTCAAATACTTAATAAAGCTAAATCTGGTTTAGGTTACAAGTCCGTTGCACCCCCAAATAGAGGAATGTTTTTTTTTGGGTAAAGGGGTTAACACACCCTGGTAAAATTCATTACACCAAAAAGCGTTGAAGTACAAAGGATGAGGACGTACTCCCCTCATCTCAGTCCCTTAGGACACTAACAGACTCTAATATAAGAATGACACACCATTCTTATAACTTACAATAAGTCCCTCCAGGAATTGATTTGGCTCATACAGGTTTAGAAGAGTTTAAGGAGATGGATTTTCCTGGATATGGTGCTAAAATTAGTGAAAATCCTATTAAATTTGTTAAGGCTGAGGATTTTTATGTTATTGCAAGTGATAAATCTCTCTCTGAGGAAAAGATGTCTTCTGGTAGGAACTTAGATGCACCAACCATAGAGGATTGAACATCTGATAATGAGGATGATCAGGTTAAGGTTAAACCTGATGTTGTTAAGGTAGAAGTTAAACATGCTCCTAAGGTGGTTAAAACTGAAAACATAAAACCAGTTAGGAAAAATGTCAAGTATGCTGAGATGTACAGGTCTGCCCATAGTTCTTCAGTTCCTAGGGGTAACCAAAGGAACTGGAATGGTTTAAAATCTCAACAACTCGGAGATGAGTTTGTGATGCAAAACAAAGTATGTTTTGTATGTGGAAATTTTGACCATTTGGCTGCTTATTGTGACTTAAACCCATGGAAAAAGAGGGTTTGTGGGAATTCAAGGGTGAATAGGAATAACAATGCTAGGGTAACTCAAAACAGTTCAACAAGATTGACTGACCCTAATGTGAATCATAAAATGTCACCGAGAGCAGTTATGTTAAGGTCAGGTATCAAAGCAGTTTCAACTGTTAGATCAGCAGTTCCAACTGCCAGACCAAACAAATGGTTCAAAAATAAACAAACTGTTACAAGTGCAAAACCACTTTCAAATCATGCACAAACAGTTAAAAGGCCCTTTTATCAGAAAACATCTTTGAGTAATAAAAAATGGGTGCCTAAAGTTAAACCAGCAGTTCCAACTGCTAGGCCAGTAGTTCCAACTACTAGGTCAGCAGCTCCTACTGCTAGGCATGTGAGTATTAAGGGTCAAAGGGGCAATGCTGTAAAGGCCTCAGCACGTTGGGTTAGGAAACCTACCAAACCCAATAGTGCATCAATGATTTTCAATAAATATTCCTATATTGATGCATTAGGCAGATCCAAGTCAGTGATGGCTTGGGTCCCCAAAAGAAACTAACACCTTTATTTTGTGTGCAGGAACATCCTACAAATAGTGAAGAAGATAGAGGATACTCAGACAGTGGATGTTCAAGGCACATGACTGGCAACATGTCATACCTTTCAGACTTCATAGCCTTGGAAGGTGGACCAGTTGTCTTTGGTGGTGGTGTTGGTGGTAGGATTACTGGTAAAGGTGTAATTAGAAAACCTAGCTGATAAGAAAGTAAAAATAATCAGATTTGATAATGGAACAGAATTCAAGAATAGGGTTATGGATGATTTTTGCAGAGAAAAAGATATTAAAAGGGAATTCAGTGTAGCTAGAACCCCCCAGCAAAATGGAGTAGCTGAAAGGAAGAATAGGACCTTAATAGAGGCTGCTAGGACAATGTTAGCTGACTCTAAGTTGCCTATTTCATTTTGGGCTGAAGCAGTTAGTACTGCTTGCTATGTTCAGAATAGGGTTCTAGTAGTGCAACCTTACAATAAGACTCCTTATGAGCTTTTTAGAGGTAGAACTCCTGCCTTAAGCTTCATGAGACCTTTTGGTTGCCATGTCACTATTCTTAATACCAAAGACCAACTAGGAAAGTTTGATGGAAAATCTGAAGAAGGTTTCTTTGTTGGTTATTCTTTGAACAGCAAAGCTTTTAGGGTGTACAATAAAAGCACCAAACTTGTTGAAGAGAATTTGCACATTGAATTTCAGGAAAATATACAAAATGTTGCAGGTGTTGGTCCAGATTGGTTATTTGATCTTGATATGCTTTCAGATTCTATGAACTATGCGCCTGTTACAGGTACAAATACTAACCATGATGCAGGTTCAGAAAAAGATGATGAAGAGTATATTTTGATGCCAATTTTGGATGATAGTCCAGTATATGATTCTTCCTCAAAGGATGCTAATGGAGAGAAGAATGATGGTGCCTATAATGGACAAGCTGGAAAAGAAACAGAAATTCCTGAGAGCAGTACAAATGAAATTAGTACTGCTGAGCCAGATAATCATACTGCTGAGCCAAATGTCTCTACTGCTAAACCATGGCAACCTATTCTTGATTCACCAGTTGCTACTGCTCAACAAGATGATGATATTGATTTCTATGGAGCTGGTTTACACAATATGCCTAGTACCTATGATATTCCTTCTACTCCCTAAATAATAGTACACAGGAATCATCCACTTACCAATGTAATTGGAGATGTACAATCCGGAGTAAAGACAAGAAGACAGATTCAATATCCAGATCACCATGGTTTTCTTAGTGTTGTGTATGAGGAAAAACATCATGAAGATGAGCATGAGTGTATGTTTGTATGTTTCCTATCTCAGATAGAACCCAAGAATGTGCTAAAGGCTTTAGAAGAATCAAGTTGGGTTAAGGCAATGCAAGAAGAACTGCTTCAATTCAGAATTCAGAAGGTTTGGGTTCTGGTTGATCTACCAAAGGGGATGATAGTGATTGGTACTAAGTGGGTATTCAGGAACAAGAAGGATGAAAGGGGTATTGTGATAAAGAACAAAGCTAGACTTGTAGCTCAAGGCTATACTCAGGAAGAAGGGAGTGATTATGAGGAGGTTTTTGCTCCTGTTGCCAGGCTTGAAGCAATAAGGCTATTTCTTGCTTATGCTTCTTTTATGGGGTTCATGGTCAATCAAATGGATGTGAAAAGTGCCTTTCTGTATGGTACTATTGATGAGGACATATGTATCTCAACCTCCAGGTTTCATAAACCCAGACCATCCTGACAAAGTTTATAAGGTGGTTAAAGCCCTTTATGGATTGCATCAAGCTCTAAGAGCTTGGTATGGAACTCTTGCAACTTATCTTTCGAAGAATGGGTTTCATAGGGGAAAAATTGATCAAACTCTGTTTATCAAGAAGAACAAGGGTGATATACTACTGGTTCAAGTTTATGTAGATGATATCATCTTTGGTTCTACAAAGAAGGAAATGTGTAAAGAGTTTGAAAAGGTTATGAAAGATCAGTTTCAGATGAGCTCTATGGGAGAGCTTACTTTCTTTCTAGGACTTCAAGTACAGCAGAAGTCAGATGGAATATTTATCTCTCAGGATAAATATGTTGGTGAAATATTGAGGAAATTCCAATTCAAGATGCCAAAGTTGCTAGCACACCTGTTGATAAGGAGACACATTTGTTATTAAAAGATCATAGTGGTGAAGATGTGGATGTGCACATGTATAGATCTATGATTGGGTCTCTGATGTATCTCACATCATCTAGGCCTGACATTATGTTTGCAGTTTGTGCTTGTGCAAGATTCCAAGTCAATCCTAAGGTGTCTCATCTAACAGCTGTTAAGAGAATCTTTAGGTACCTTAAAGGTCAACCTAACTTAGGTCTATGGTATCCTAAAGAGTTTGCATTTGATCTGGTGGCATTCTCAGACTCTTATTATGCTGGTGCTAGTATGGATAGAAAATCTACAACAGGTGGTTGTCAATTCTTGGGTTGTAGATTGATCTCTTGGCAGTGTAAAAAGCAGACTATGGTGGCTACTTCTACTACTGAGGCATAATATGTAGCAGCAGCAAGTTGTTGTGCTCAGGTTTTCTGGATTCAAAATCAGATGCTTGATTATGGGTACAATTTCTTAAATACAATTATATACATAGACAATAGCAGTACAATGTGTATCATTAAAAATCATGTTCAACATTCAAAAACTAAACACATTGAAATTAGCCATCATTTTATATGAGACTGTGCTGAAAAGAAATTGGTTCAGGTTGTCAAAATTTACACTGATGACAACTTTGCTGGTTTATTAACAAAAGGTTTTGATGTAGGAAGGTTTCAGTATTTGGTAACAGGTATTGGGATGCTTAATCCTTCAAAAGATTAATGTCTAAGTGTTTTTGTTTTTGTACTGCTAGTTGTGCTATTGTATAGTTTGTCCTGCTTAAGTACTGCTTATGGAATTTGTTAGTCATTTGTAATAACTGTTAAATAGAAAATATTGTGTATTGTGTTTTCTTTGGTTTTGGACTAACATTTGCAGGTTGAATACGCAAATTGGTTGGAATATGTATTGTGCTTTGGAAAGAATGGTGGTTTGAAATATCAGGTGTGAAAGCTTTTCACACAACAAATGGTAATTGGTTCACCATGTCTAATCTACATAAGAACCAACTAGTCCAGATCAAACGGTTTATGGTAAAGACTACTCAAATCCGTTTATGGTTGACAATTTGCCAAAAATTGTATGGTAATCAACTCACCATATCTTACAGTGAAGAGTTGACTAGTCCAAAGCAAACGGCTATTGGTAAAGACATATCAAATCCGTTGATAGCTGATAGTTTGCTAAAAACTATAAGTGGACAAAAATGTTTTCAAGTCCACATTAAGTTTATCCTAATCTCTGAAAATTTTTGCTCAACAGTTTGTACTGCTAGTTTCAACTAGTTTGTACTGATGGTTTAAACTTGGTTTCATACTGAGTTTATGCTCTATGATTCACCTCTCTCAGAAGGTTACACATCTGGAAGTGTTGAGAGCAGTTTGAAACTACACAACTGAATTGATGGAAACTTGTACACATTGTCATATTGGAAGTTGAGCTTAAATGTCATATGTTCTAGTTAATCTGATGGTAAAGATTCTTCCAAACAGGGGAGGAATTAAAGTTTGTCCAGTTGCTGTTAAAGATAATTATGTATCTTAGGGGAGGATATCAACTCAAAATCAAAGATGAGTGTGGATTTTATATTGGAGTACTTACTGTTTTGGGTTCTTCAAAGATTTAAAGAGAAGATAATTCTGAAGTGATTCAAGATTGAAGATAAGTGTTTGAAAGAATCCACCCCATCCTCAACATTGGAGTTTAATTCGAAAAACTTAATGATTTGCACAGAAATCATAAGTTTAGGGGAGGATTTTTGGGAATTAAACTAACAGTTGGTATTGCTCAAACATAAATTAGTACTGCTGAATATCGTTCAAGAATACACTATCAGTACTAAGCCAGTTAGAACTGTTGGTACAAGATGTTAGTATTGTTTATAAGATAAAGATAGAGTCGTGCATGGATAAATATAGAATAGATATGATGTATATCTTATTATTATAGATTGATACGTATAATAGTTTTACTTGTATAGGACTCCTTGTTCTATAAAAGGAGATTCTAATTAGGGTTTCAAATATACACACATCCCTAAGTACGATTCATTGTAAGAGCTTCAAGGTTATCAAACCCTGGTGATATTGTAGATCATCCGTATTAATATATTGAAGCTAATCGTTGTGTTTTAAACATTGTGTTATTACTTTCACTGTTACACATTCATACTATCATACACATCATCAAACATAAAATCTTCTAAGTGCTTTGTAGTAAATTCCGCGTGCTACATAGTATATACTCAAAGTATCTATCTAACACAAGGCGTGTGTTTAGATCCGGTCATTATTAATAATACGAATACTCAATAGTATTAGGGTTTACAACCTTGAAGCTAATCGACTTTCTAATAACACTTATCTATCTCAATGCCCTAGGACCTCCTTTTATAGAATAAGGAGTCCTAGTCAGCTTACAATAACTTTCTATACAAGATAAATCTTTTCTATATCTTTTCTATACTTATCAAAACATTCTATACATATCTAACCGACTCTAACACTTCAGTAGTAGTAACAATCAATCACCAGTCTTAATCTTTACTCTGGCAGCATTAACTCTTCAGCAGTTGTAAGTTTGTACCAGCAGTACTAACTTTGTTCCAGCAGCATTAACCACTTAGAGTATTTTCCTTGAAGTCTTCCAGCAGTCATACTGTACTCTAGCAGTCTTGACTTCAACTAGCAGTCTTAATTCTTTAACCAGCAGCAGTAACATAGTTAGAGTATTTTCATTAATTCCCAAGAGCAGTCTTAACCATATGAGCAGCAGCAACTCAAGAAGCTTTAATTCCCAACAATCCAAACTTGATATTTTCTCCTAAAATCATCAAGTTTCATTCAAAGCTTTAACCATCACCAGGAGGATGCTTCCAAACACCTTACTTTTTCTTCTTCTCTTTTGGAGTGAGTATCCTCTCCATTTTCTTGAGCAGCTGATAAGTCAGTTCATCAAATACATCAATTTGAAGTCTAACTGTTCCATTCAGCATCTGATGAACTATAGCATGATTCAAAGGATATGTCTTCTCAACTAGCATGTAGACATGTAGTCCATTCATGGCCACAGTATGAACTCCACAAGAATGATAAAGCTTCCAACTCAAAACTTTATTTTGAAACTGATCATGCCGTACCCTATCTTCTGGATGAGGTTCAAACATAACCTTTAGATCTCCCTAAAGAACTCTATCCAAGATATCATCTAGCCTTGTATAACCATACTTATTCTTGACTAGCTTCCATAAGGTTTCTAAATCATTTCTATCAAAACTTTTGAGCATCTGGCTAAAAACAATAAATCTCTAAGTCTTTCCACCAGCTCTCACTATGTCCCACCAAGATGTCTTTCCATGAAAGCCAGTTTTTCAATCTATGATAGGCACTTTTGTCTTCAAAGGAATAGCATCAACAATTTCTTCATCATCATCTGAAGCAATTACAATCAATTGTTGCATTTTAGCTTTTTCTTTGTCAACATTTTCTTGTTTTGTCTGCTCTTGCTCTTGCTCTGGTTGCTCATCAATCTTTTGTTTCTTACTACTCTCTGACTCTAGCTCTTCACCTGCTCTTTTTAAACTCCTTTCTTCCACCACTTCAGTCTCCATGTCAATGAATGTGTTGACTCTCTTGAAAACATTATCAAAAACATTCTTGACCTTCTCAAAACTCATTTTTTTGAACTGAGTTGGTCTCCATCCATCCATGTTTTTCAAGTAAGTCATCATTAGTGATTTATGTTGAGCCTTAGTGGGTGATTTGTTCCTCTTTCCCTCTGCTCTCTTCTGGGCAAAGAACTTCCTTTGTTTTTCCAAGAGTTCCATAAATAATTTTGCCTTTTCTTCTATGGACAACTCTTCCTGTTCTTCTTGTAACATCCTCTGAACTAATTCTTGATCAGCCTCACATTTAGCTTGTACATCATCCCATGAGTTTAATAATGCAAGGCTGTCTTCTTCTTCTTTTTGAGCTCTTTCTATTCTGACTCTTTCATCCTCAGCATCAAGTTCAGCTTGAACTTTCTTTGCTAGCTCTGCATCTGCTATGAGTTGAGCTTCTCTTAACAGAGGTTTTTCCACAGGTTCTTCTATCATTATTCCTTTCCCCTTACCCTGTGGTTGTTGTGAAGTGATTTTTGTTTTGGTTGTTGATGTTGGTTCTTTGATAGTGATTCCTTTTTCTTTGGTCTTGTACTCTTTAACTTTGTAAGTGCTTGAGCTTTGGTGATCTCATCTTCTTCAGATGTTGTAACAACACTAACTTTTTCTGCAGCACTAGTAGTATTAACTTCTAGCCCAGCAGTAGAAACTTCATTACTAGTAGCATTAAGTGTAGTAGCATCAACCATCATCTTAGCAACTTCAACCACCTTCTCAACATCAACTCCAGCACTTTTAGCAGCATCTTTAGCAGTACTAACAGCATCAATTATTGCCACATTACCCTGTTGATCTGCAACAACAAACTTATCACCTGTATCAACCTCTTCCACAACATCTTCAACACCTACAAGAATAATTGCAGCCTCATTCTCCTCATCCATCATTACCTCCTCCCCTGAAGCCTTATCCTCATTCCTCCCCTGTTTGGGAGCATCCTCCCCCAAACGTTGATCATATTCAGAGGACTCTATCCTGAAAGCAGTACCCACTTTATGTAATATTTTTAGCACAGAGGTTCTTGACCCTTTCTTCTTCTCAAGCTTCCTAACTCTCTTCTTCAAACTGGAAATTTCATCTTGTTGAGAGTTAATTGTCTTTGTAAGATCAAGAACCTGTTTTTGTAATTTGGTACATAAAACCATCAATTCCTTAAGTTCCAAACTACCCTCACCACTTCGGATTGTGTTACCTATCCCGAGAGGTGGATCACTGGATATGTTATACTCAGTCTCAAACCTTGTTTGAGCTTCTGATCCCCCCAAAGTTTCCTGTTGGCTGGGACCATCACCTGAATCAGTTCCATGGGAACTTGACTCATTAGATGTTGCCTTGGATTGGGTCTTACTTATGTTACCACTGTCCTGCTCTACTTCTAAGCTAGCACCAGTAGTGGCAGCCCTCACCAATCTACCTCCCCTCTCCTTATGGGTAGCCTCATCTGCAACCATACTAGCACTAGCCTGAGGTAGCTCAGTGCCCTTTGTTGTGATCCTACATTTATAGGTCTTTTGTGGCTGTGATGATGATGGTAAAATGGTAGGTGTGTGATGGGTATCAGTTGGGATTACTGAACATTCACCCATTTGGGTTGGGGCTAGTGCCACCATTTTTGGAAACAAAGGTGTCACTCTCCCTGAAAAATCTTTTCCCACCCTCTTCATGTTAGCAAAAATCTTTTTAGTATGAGAGGGTGCAAGATAAACTCTTTTGTGAGTTTTCTTATCAATAAATTGTTTGTCCAAAAGCAATTGTAAAAACCTTGGATATATGTAAAATTTGCTTGATGAACTATCCAAGTTCTTAACCATACTATCAAAAATAAGTTTAGAAAAACTGAACTTCTGGTTTTTAGCCAAGCAAATTATAGCAGAAGCCATATTAGCGCCAAACTCATTCCATGAAGTTGTTTTAGGACTTAAGAATTGTATGATTGTATGAATTAAGAATATCCACTGTGGGGAGAAGTTTGCTTTGAAAATTTTTAACTAATAATTTTTCTTCTCATACCCCATCAGTGCAAGGCTTTCAAAAATTGCAGAATTTGAGAGACACTCAATACTGTCTTTAGCATCTGATAGTCGAAGAGATCTTCTAACAGGCGTTTCAGTAATGAGTATATCTTGGCCATCTACAGCAGCCTTAATTTGTACTTCACCATTGAGTGTTATGGCCTTAGCAGTAGACCAAAACTGTCCAATATGTGAAATATATATAGTAGGGTTTACTGTTAATGCATACCTTATAGGGTTTGCATTTAAGAAATTAATGATCTCACTAAATCCTTCAGACTCTTTTGGTTTTTGTAAAAATGAAATCATGTTGTGGGTGTCGGCAAAAGAAAGGTTCGACATTGTTGTGATTATGTTTGTAATTGATGGTGGGTTTTTACAAATTAATGATAAAAAGAGTGTTAGGGTTTGTATTTGAGAGAATTATGTGCGCATGAATTCGATTAAATGATTGATTTAGGGATTTAAACCCTTAATCGAATAAGTTACAGAACAGTACCCTGTACTCTCAAACTCAGAAGTAGAAACCTAGCAGCATTAAGTTAAGCTTGGCAGCATTAACTTATACCTAGCAGTAGTAACTCACTTTCCACTTCAAACACCTTATTTATCAGCACTCCATCACTTGTCTTTGCTTATCTTGCAAAATGTTAGTCCAAAAACCACAAAAAAAAACCCTAAACCGTTCTCTCTCCACATGGGAGAATCCGGCCGCCATCTTAATTATACTTTCCGGCCATAAACAAGCTTATCTTCATCGTCCTCTCTGCCTATTAACCATCATCGGTTCTTGGGTATGCAATACATGATTATGGGTTGTGTTTGTGATTTCTTTGAAGATGGCGGCTGGGGTTTTCTTCATTCGTTTACTACTTCTGGTCGAAACCCTAACCATCTACTGCAAACGATTAGCTTAATTCATCTTTTCTAAGTTGATTTTATGGTGATCGTTATTTAAGGGTTTCGTTCCTGCTACTCCTTTGGTATGGGTTGTTTTTATCTAGATCGTATGTTCACTCATGGCTCACTTATGGCGGTTTTTCACCGTCCCTATTTATTACGTCTAGATCTGATGTGCCTCTATGATTATTGCTATATATTGAGGCTGTTGCTGGGTTTGATATGTGCTTTATTGGTGAACGAAACCCTTTCTTAGGGTTTCTTTTCTATCGCTGGTTGTTTCCTGCAAGTGAACCCGATTAGGGTTTCTAGGGTATTTGTTTATCCTACTGCATGTTCTGTTACCAGATGTTAGTCTTTGTTCGTAGGGTTGTGAGAGAGATTGTAAGTTAAGTTTTAGGGTTCTTATTCAAAAACCCTAATACGGGGTCTGTCCATCTTTGATCTATGTTATGTGACCTGATTGCTATCTGTAAGTTAGGGTCTTAGAACCCTATTTGGGTATTCATTAGTCGTTTACCAGTCCTATTGATCTGCTCATGTTCGTGATTTTATGCTGGGCTGCTTATTGGTTTTGGATCTGGTTCTCGTAAACAGATTCTTGGCTGCTTCGATTAATGGATATTGTATGTTAGGGGCTTGTGTGTGGAGCTGCTGCAAATTATTACTACCATTCATGTGGTCTGGTGGCTGCGTGTTTGGGATTGGTGCTGACACCTGTTGTTGGTTTCATACTGCTGCAACAACCCTATTATTTTTTCTTGATCCATTGCTCATATTTCACTCCCATTTAGGTTATTATTGTTTTGTGAACATATAATAACAATAATAGCAGTTGCAATGGATCGGGATTTGATTGGTATGGTTTGAAGTTCGTTCTATGAGTTGCAAATCATATTATTGAAGTGTCGTGGAAGTCGAAGTGGAGCGCCAAAATGATTTGAAGACTCATGTGCTATACATGAGTAGTAATGTATTGTTCTATGTATGTTAATCACTTTTGGTTGTTCTCTTTGTTTTAAGTTTTTTGTAAGTTATAAGAGTGGCCTGTTGTCACTCTTATATAGTGGTTAGGTAAGTTGCACATGTATGTGCATTTTTGTCGCCCTGATCGGGCAAGAGATGGGGGATTCACCCTCATCCTTTGTACTTCAACGTTTTTTGGTGTAATGAATTTTACCAGGCGGAAGGCCTTTTACCCAAAAAAAAAAAAAAAAAAAAACCACAAAAACACAAGCAATAACCATATTCACAATGATCACAAGTTCATACTTAACAACAATATTAACTATAACAAGCAATATTAACTTAGCAGTTCTAAGTATAACTAGCAGCACCAATTATACTTAGCAGCATAAACAATTTATGACTTGAATAACAGTACTAATTCATACAAAACTTTACAAAAACATAAAGAGATCAAGTATTTTAAAGATTGAGCATTCCGAAACTAGCAGTTAAATATTGAAATCTGCCTACATCAAAAGCTTTTGTAAGCAGATCTGCAACATTCTTGTCAGTATGAATTTTAACCATTTGAATTAACTTCTTATCATTACAATCTCTTATAAAATGATGTCTGATTTCTATATGCTTTGTTTTTGAATGAAAACCAAGATTTCTAATTATTCACATAGTACTGTTATTGTCAATAAAAATCTTTGTATGTATAAAATTTTACCCATAATCCAGCAATTGCTTCTGAATCCAGAGCACTTGTCCACAGGAACTTGAAGCAGCCACATATTCAGCTTCTGTTGTGGAATTTGCAACCACAGTCTGTTTCTTGCACTGCCATGAGATCAATCTGCACCCCAGGAATTGACAAGCACCTGTTGTTGGCTTCCTATCCAAGCTTGCTCCAGTATAATCACTATCAGTGTATGCTTCCAAAGTAAAAGGAGAATCATTTGGATACCAAAGGCCCAATTTAGGTTGGCGTTTCAAGTATCTAAAAATCCTTTTCACAGCATGTAGATGTGAAACTTTTGGAGTAACTTGGTATCGTGCACAAGAACACACTGCAAACATAATGTCAGGTCTTGAAGAAGTAAGATACATTAATGAACCTGTAACACCCTAACCCGATAAGGGTAGAAGTATTACGTTATGGTGACATATCAAAGCAACACAAGCATATGACTTAAATAATACAAATGAATTTCAAAGGTTACAAAGGGAAAATCTGAAATATGAGGTTACCAATGAGAACAACAATAAATTCTAAGTCTAAAAATGTAAACACTTCTAGTCATCTCTAATCCAGAATAGCTATCAAAGTGTAGTCTTCTAAGTCCAAAAGTACTCTCCACTCATAACCCTGCTTCCTACTAAAACCTGCCGCAGGAAAAGAAATGCGGCTGAGCTTAAAAAGCCCAGTGAACAGATATATATAATGAAACCAAAAGATAAGGAACGAACATATAAAGTATGGTGCATTGGGAAAAGCATAAGATATAAACAAATGGATATCAAAAGTAAGGAAAGGTCAGTAATCTACCACGAGCCCAAACAAATCAAATCAAATATCATAGTAACCATGGAGTAGCTAGCTCCCGAACATGTGAAAGACGTGGATTGCACCCATGCATCAGTCACCGAACATATCATATCATATCATATCAATTCAATCCACTAAATACAAATCGAACCTAGGATGCATTCATACGCCCCCGAACAATTTTATTGGCCATAACAAATATAAAGTGCGCATATCATAATCAAAATGGGACGATGTGGAACATCACTCAACCACACTAGAGTCATGCCATTGGTGCATCAATGACACGGCCATGTTACCTTCGTGGCTAGGAAACGAACTTGGCTCGGGTATCAAAACTGAAGGGTCAAAGGCAAAGTTAAAGTCTGGCAAATGTCTAAGTCATCAGAATAACAAAGGTTCATAATCAAATGGTTCAAAAGTTCATAACAAAGGTTCAATTCAAAGGTTCATATCAAATGTTCATTTAAAAGTAATCTTTTAATAATGACTTTCATAAATGATCTTTAATAACGGTTTTCATAAAGATAGTCTTTAAAAGTAGTTTTCATAAAAGTTAGCAAAATTCTATATAAAGGTGGTATCGCATCAATGCTCATAAACATCATTTAAATAGTTTTCCTCGAGATATTTTCATGATAGAATTAAGAAAGGTTTTCTCATCCAGTTATAATATCAAACGAACTTTCAAAGTTTCAAAGGATTCGAATTCTGGTGCCACAAAAGTTAATGAACGAATTTCATCAAGTGTCATATCATATGGATCATAAGTTCATAGCAAAGGTTCATCATTAAGGTTCATAGCAAAGGATCAAAGCAAAGGGTCACAAACCTAAGGGAGCATAGCAAAGGCATAGATCAAATAAGAAAGCCATAATCAGAAGGCTCAGATCAAAGGCATCATAATCAAAACTAATATCAAACCGATGTGAACGAATCATGAGAAACCTTAAGAGATAAGGTCAGAATATCTGTACCTTAGACCGCAAGTGCAAACATAACAGAAAACATAAAGATTGGAAGCAACTCCTTCTTCAGCGGATCTACACGAATTCATGATCGTCTTATTAATAACTTATTTTAAATCCGATTACTCATTTTAGTCGGCTTTCCATTTTTAGTAACTTCCCTTGTATAGCAGCTTTCCAAAAATAGTAACTTTCCAAAAATAGTAAGTTTCCTCTTTAAGTAGGTTAACCATTTTAAGTAACTTTCTATTTTTAGCAGGTTTCCCGAATTAGTAAGTTTCCATAATTAGCAGGTTTCCATATATAGTATCTTAGTTACTTATTGAATAATTAATGTAAGGATTATAGCTTATGATCAATTTTACCCTTTTTGATTAAGTTATATACTTGTTTAGCCTTTTTGTTGTATTAACAGCTTTTACCCATAAACAGGTCACCACTTTACGAATTTTTGTACCACATCAGAACTCTAAAATAAAATCCACCAAAATTCACACAGATACTTCAATGTCTTTAGAACCCACAAGAATTTTCCCAAAATTTATTAGTTAGTTTAACCCCGTACCAAAAATACTCAAACTCATACTGCCCAGAAAACCTACCTGTTGTAGTACCCAGAAAGTATTCACTTGGACGACCCACCAATAAATCCAGGAAAAATCCCCAAAAATTCATGACATTACTGTTCATATAGAAGTTAAATACTGGAGAGTTTCATGACCCAACTCCTCATGGTTTGAAAATGAAAAATCGGCAAAGTGGACTGATTTTCAGAATCCCGAGTTCAGCTTCAACACTTAATCACACAAAAATCAAAAACACGACCAAATCACTCCAAATCAATTGGAGAACTTTACTAAGACATAAAATTAAGTTTTCATGAAAAGAAACCGAACCAAACCATTTTATATCATGACATAACTCGTTCACAAATTCAGGTATACATGCTGTCTCAAATCCAGAATTTCTTTTTAGACACTATAACACATGTTTACGCACCCAAACTCATCCAAGGCCCTCATAACTCATAAGATCTGTATTTTAGACATCAAATAACATGTTCTCTATATCCCACAAAGATCACCCACGAAATTCCATCAAAACCCTAACCCTAATTCATTATTTTATATGTGATTCTTATGATTTCATGTAAGGTTTCATTCGTATACATGTATATAATAGTTAGCCGATTCATATGAGCTTTTATGGTGACATGTTATATGATTAGAGAAGGTAATCAAAACGAGGGAAACAAAAACAAGATGATACGTTACCCTTGGTGATCAAATCGAATGAACAAGGATCAAGAAAGCCAAGAATCACCAAAACCAAGCCGAAACAATCACCTCCTTCGTACCAAGGTTCACCATGATCAACACCACCTTCTTGTTGCCTTCGTACACTCTCCTTTTAGATCGAATTAAGCAGAAAGAACTGTTGCCGCCACCTTCTTGTTATTAGGGTTTAGTATGCATTTGTTGAATGTGGAATACGGTTGGAAAAAAAAAAGAGGAGAGGGGAGATTTGGGCCGAGCTCTAGGGAGGGCCACAAGACCAAGTTTTGTTCTTCAAATTAAAAGTAATTTAGGCCCTTTTCATATGTTATAAATTGTATAACATTCTCTTAATAATTCGGCCCATTAATAACTTTTTAGGCGTGTGATCTTTAGTATAGGATTCATGTGTGTCGACATTTATCTCATCATATATTATTTGCTTAATATTATGCAGCTTTCCACGTATAAGTCTTTAATACTTAGGTTATATTCACCAAACTTATGAAAAATTCAAATTTATATGGGAAATTTAAGAGAAACGGATTTCCGGGTTTTACAGAACCAATCATTGATCTGTATAGATTAACATCAACTTCTTCACCATCTTCATCCTTGAGTTTAATAAAACCCTAAAAGCGATTCTCTCCATGGCGAAAAAGAAGAAAAAAAAATGAATCCCTTTCTTTCAGTTAACTCGTTCCTATGATTCATAAATCTTTAATAATTTAATCTCCTTCTCATGTGTAGGTTGATTATTACTGGTTCCATTTGATCGTGGGTCGGTTATTCTTTGATTCGTTTTTTTTTTGTTTTGCAATTGTTTGTTCTTAATTATTTACCTTCCGATTACTATTGGTTCATTCCTTTAGTGGGTCGGTTGGTTTCATATTATTATTATACGTGTATCCATTCTTCTATATCCTTGTGGATCGTGGGACGGTGCTATCTTTAATACATATATTCTTTTGGTTCCTCGTGGTTGGTGCTTTCATGTGCATGATTGTTTTAATATTCATTCGTTTATGAGTATTACGTATCTGCTCCTGCTGCAAGTAACCCTTTTAGGGTTTTGTTGGTGAATACATGTTCTTATCAGATTTCAAGTTTATGTACGTGGGTATGGAGAGAGGTGGAAGTCAAGTTTCTTTGGTTCTTATTCAAAAACCATTGGTGGTTTATCCTCAGATCCTCACATTCGGTTGTTATTCTGATTTGGTGGATCTTTGAGTTTGGTTTGTGGGACGTTAGGGTTTGTTTGTAAAACCCTTGTTTTCGGTTCATATAGGCTACAATCTGATGTGCTGCATTCTTACATTCTTACAGCTTTTGATCGTGGGTTTCATGTGATGGAAGTCAAGTTTAGAGGTTCTTGTTCAAAAACCTTCGGCTACTCATTGGTCTATATGTGGTTATCCTTTTATTCTATGGATTGATGAGTGTTTCCTGTAAGTTACGGTTGTTAAACCCTATTTGGTGATCATGTAACTATTCGGACCTGGTGGTGTGATGTTCAAAGTTTTAGTGGTCTGCTACATGATCAGTTGTAAGTTAGGGTTTCTTTAAACCCTATTTTTGTATCGTTTGCATTGCTGCTCTTCATAATCTTTTGTGATAGGTGGCTGTGTGATGATTTGGTCGTGTCTACTACTGATCGTGTGATTGTGGTGGTAGGGTCAGTTCATGATCTATGTTGATTCGAGAAGTTCCTCATGGATTTATTCCTTTTTCTGGATTGCATGGATAATGATTTGAAGTTCTACAATGACTATGGCGTTGATGCTACTTAAGTGATGCATGATTTTGTTTTTTATTTTATATTCACTTGTATAGTCATTGTAGGTGTAGGTTGTTTTTTGTAAGTTATAAGAATGGCATGTCATTCTTATATATTGGTTTGATCCGTTGATCATGTAAGTGCCTATGTAACGGGCTGAGATATGGGACTTCACCTATATCCTTTGTACTTAAATGTTTTTTGGTGTAATACATTTACCGGGTCTTTCGACCTTTTACCCAAAAAAAATCATTGATCTGTATAGATTAACATCAACTTCTTCACCATCTTCATCCTTGAGCAGAGGATTTGAGGTTTCCACAGGTGTGCTTGCTGTTTTGACATTTGTATACCCAAACTTCTTTAAAATCTCATCAACATACTTATCTTGACTGATAAAATTTCCTTCCTTGTTCTGCTTTACTTGTAGACCCAGAAAAAACATAAGTTCTCCCATAGAACTCATCTGAAACTTTTCATGCATCAGTTTCTCAAATTCAATACACAGCTCCTTCCTTGTAGAACCAAAGATGATATCATCTACATAAACCTGAATAAGCAAAATATCATCCTTGTGTCATCTGATGAACAAAGTCTTATCAATCTTTCCTCTGTGAAACCCATTGTCCAACAAGTATGTTGACAATGTTTCATACCATGCTCTAAGAGCTTGATGTAAACCATAAAGTGCCTTTTCAACCTTGTAAACTGTATCAGGAAAGTCAGGATCTTCAAACCCTGGTGGTTGACTAACATATACTTCTTCTTCAATCTTTCCATACAGAAAAGCACTCTTTACATCCATCTGATACAGCACAAAGTCTTTAAATGAAGCATAAGCTAGAAACAACCTAATTGCTTCAATTATTGCAATAGGCGCAAAGACTTCATCATAGTAAATCCCTTCTTCTTGTGTGTATCCCCGAGCAACTTATCTTTCAGGTTTTTTTTCTTATCACAATCCCCGAGTCTTTTATCTTTCTTGTTTCTGAAAACCCATTTTGTACCTATAGCCCTTTTTTCATTTGGTTAATCTACCATAGTCCAAACTTCTTGCAGCTTGAATTGTAGAAGTTCTTCCTGCGTAGCTTCTACCCAGCTTGGATCATTCAATGCTTCGATTCTCTTTTTTGGTTCCTCTTATGATAGAAAACAAGCAAACAAACAATTTTGAAGATCTTTATGACTGTGTCTTTGTTTAATAGTTCTAACAAAGAGCCCTTGATCTGTCAAATTCTTGGTCATCTTTCTTGTTTGTACAGCAGAATGCACATCTCTAATAATTTGTTCATGTGGATGATCTTTGTGAATTCTTGTAGTTGGAATAGGACTGACTGGAATTGTATGATCCAAATTGTTTATTTCAGCCTCTACACCAACCTCATCGTCAGTATCCTCCTATACATCTTCCAATATAGGCATATCTGAATCATCTGAATATTCACTATTATCTTTTTCACCAATAGCATCATCTTGCATGCCAGCAGCATCAACAATTGAACTAGCAGTATTAACTTTGTTAGTACTGTTAGTGCAGTTAACACCATCATTCATGCTGTCTTTTCTAAAATCTCCATTATCCTTCTTGTTATCATCACTTGAATGCTTGAAATCATCTTCAACCTTTTCATCATCACTTGAAGATTTGACATCATCATCTTCAGAACTCTTTGGATCTTGGGTTGAGAATGGTGGATCAACAGTCTACAATGGTAGCAGAATGTAATCCTTTGCAGGTTCTGTCTCCTTACTAGCTTTACCTGCATCAGTATTAGCTTTTGTACCTGCAACACCTGGCTCATAATTCATTGTCTTTGTTAGTGCATCAATATTAAACAGCCAAGTTGGTCCACTACCTGCAACATTTGGTGTACTCTCTCAAAACTTAACATGAAGGTTCTTTTCCACTATCCTAGTTCTACTATTGAATACCCTAAAAGCTTTACTATTCAGTAAGTATCCAACAAAGAATCCTTCATAAGCCTTACCATCAAACTTGAAAATTGTAACAGGACACCCAAATGGTTTCATAAAACTTAGAGTTGGTGTTCTACCGTGAAAAAGTTCATAAAGGGTCTTGTTATGAGGCTTAACAACTAACACCCTATTTTGCACATAGCAAGCAGTACTAACTGCTTCAGCCCAAAAGGTAGTTGGCAATTTAGAATCAGCTAAGATTGTCCTAGCAGCCTCAATTAATGTCCTATTTCGCCTCTCTAAAACACCATTTTGTTGAGGAGTTCTAGCTACACTATACAGTCTCATAATACCCTTCATCTCACAAAACTGATCCATATCACTATTTTTGAACTCAGTTCCATTATCACATCTTATCACTTTAACCCTGTGATTTACTAAATTTTCTACCCTTGTTAAAAAAGACTTAAGGATTCCACTTGTTTCATCTTTAGTTGCTAAAAAGAAAACCCAAGTAAACTTACTATAATCATTTGTGACAACTAGACAATACATCTTTTTCATTAAACTTTTTACAAATGTTGGTCCAAACAAATCCATATGCAACATATGTAAAGGTAAGCTGATAGAGTTCACTGTTTTGGACTTACAAGAGGCTCTGTGTTGCTTTTCCTTCTGACAAGCAACACAGTTTTGATCATTTCCAAAAAGTTTTGAAGGCAAACCTCTTACAAGATTTCCTTTAACCAATTTGTTCATTGTTGTAAAGTTTAAGTGACCTAGCCTTCTATGCCAAAGATTAGATTCATCAGATGTGGCCTTTGAAAAGAGACAAGTTAAACCTCCTTTGGGAACCATGTTCTCTAAATCAACACTGTATATATTGTCCTTTCTAGGAACTTTAAGTAAAACTTGACTTTCATCAATTAACTTAAAGTCAGGAGACAAGACAATACATTCTGTGTCATTAAAGAGAAAACTATTTTTTTTGTCTCACATTTGTGAGACACTAAAAGAGATTGAATTTTAGCTCTTTGACAAAATACACATTCTCAAAATCTAGTTTACCAGTTTTGATTGTACCTCTGCCTGGGATTTTCCCTCCTTTGGGATTGCTCCCAAAAGCAACATATCCTCCATCAATTTCTTCATAATCAGTAAGATACGACATGTTTCCAGTCATGTGCCTTGAGCATCCACTATCAATGACTCCTTTATCCTGTAACTCCATATGTGGATTTCCCTGCACATAAAGTAAGAAAATCAGTTTTTCTTGGGGACCCAAGCCATTACTGACTTGGATCTTGCCTTGTGCATCAACATAATCAAATTTCTTTAGGACTAATGATGCACTATTGTGTTTGGAAACATGGTCTAAAACTTTAATCTTTGGTTTCCAAACCCAACAAGCTGAAGCCTTAACAGCATAAAAATGGTCTCCCTTGATAGTATTAATTTTTGGCCTAGCAGTATTGACTACTTCTTTTGGCTTAGTAGTATTAATTGTTGTTGTCTTTTGAATGGGCCTTTTTACAGATGAATGTGTTGTTCTTGAAAGATGTGTCATTGATTTAGCACCATTCACTGTTTGTTTTGGTTGAGCAGTATTAGAGTCTAGCAATTTTAACTGATACTGTTGTTTTTGAAAAACATTGTTTAGCAGTATTAAGAGATACCATGCCAGACTGCATTAACACTGCCCTTGGAACAATATTCTCTCTCTCTATGGGCGATTAGCAGCCGCCATATCTTCTTCACTTTTCCGGCCAAAACAGCCTCTAAAATCGCCTCTCTACCTCTAAACGATCTCTGATTCGTTTTCATTGGTATGCAATCGATTTTATAGGTTTGTGTTCCATAAAAGAAGTGGCGTGTTGCTCTCCATATTCCGGCCGCACCTCTCTTACTTTTTTCCGGCCATAAACAATTCCACAAACGTCTTCTCTACCCTTGATCTTGTTTCTTGGGTATGCAATACGTTTTGTGGTTGAGTTTTTATATAAAGAGGTGGCGGCTGGAGGGATTTCCAAAACCCTAACTATTACAAATCAACTAGTTTCCTATAATCCGTCTTTTCTTGGACGTGGTTTAGTGATATCGTTTTCTTTAGGGTTTTGGAACATATGTTTTGATTGTCGATCCTATTCAGGTTTATCATTCTAGTCGGTTTCTGATTATTAAATCGAAATCGATTCATTATTTCTGGGTATGATTCGAATGGGTATGGTGGTTATTGTGGTTATGTGCTAATCGATTAATAATCCTTCTTGGATTTGGGTTTGCCGATTGAAGGGAAGTTAACCCTGTTGGGGTTTTTCGGTTCTGCGTGTTCTTATCTGAGGTTAGTCTTTGTACGTGGGTGTTGAGAGAGATGTAAGTCAAGTTCTTAGGGATCTTGTTCAAAACCCTAACCGTCACAGACCTGTGCTCATTTTCATATCATTTGGTTTGTGATTGGCATCTGGGATTGGGGTTCTTATACCTTTTAAACCCATTGGTAAGTTAGGGTGGTTATGCCCTATGTTTCGTATATGGTAGCAGTTTGTTGACTTGGTTTTCATTCTGATCCACCTTTGAGTGTGATATTCATGATGCAATGAAACTGATTACTGGTGTTCACATAGCAGGTCCTTGATATTAGAAGTTAGGGTCTAAATGGTTCTCTTGATTGTTTAGGACCTGGTCTTATATGATGTGATATTGTGTAAGTTAGGGGCTGGTAGAACCCTATGGATTGTCGATGGCAGCCTCTTAATGCTTTGGTTTCTTTCTGAATTTACATGTGGGGCAATTGAGGTGTGCCATTATTAATGTAAGTGCAGGTTTATTGCTAAACCCGCTGGTTGTGTCCTTGTTATGACCTTGGCGTGCTAAGGTTCGATGCTTGGGACGTTTTTGTAAGTTGATGGAGTCGTTCAGTGTGGGTTGGGGTTATTCAGATCATTATGTTTTATCTACACCATACTATCGAGGCTTCTTCATGGAAGATGATTTGGACTACTATGATGATTTTGAAGGCTCAAGTATCTTTCTTGAGAAGTGCAGCATTCTTATTTGTAGTCATTATAGTTCATTAGTTCAATTTGGTAGTTATAAGAATGGGGTTTCATTCTTATATAGTATAGTTTGTTTGTTGCACATGTTGTGCATGTCAGTTGTTCTTATGTTTGTAAGTGCCTATGTAACGGGCTGGGATATGAGATTTCACTCATATCATTTGTACTTAAACGTTTTGGTTAATCTATTTACCAGGGTGCAGGATTACTCCCCTTTACCCAAAAAAAACACTGCCCTTGGAACCATATTCCTTTTAGCATTAGGGTGAGTATTTTTGGAAAAAACTTTGGTGATTCACAATCTGAGCATAGTTCCACACATGTTTTTGATAGTAATGACACTCATACTACAAATGTTCAAAACTACCACATAGATAACAAGCCTTATTAAACATCTCAAAATTACTTCCTAATCTTTGAGACATCATACCATTCCAATTCCTTTGGTTTCCTCTAGGCCTGTTAGTGTTCTCCCTAGGTTGCTCAACTTGATTGACAGCGTTCCTAGTATTTTGACCTTGTGAATTAGGTTTAACAAACTTTATCTTTTCAACACTAGGTCTAACTGTTGTATTTGCAACCTTCGATGTAGACACAACCTGATCCTCATCATCAGACACCCAATCTTCAATAATTGGTGCATCAGTATACTTCCTATCACTTGCCTTAGACTCTATCTCATTCTCAATTACAGGCTTAGTAACTAACTCACTTAAACAAGACAATTCAGGTGTAGGAGGCACAAACTTTCCTGTAATGGGAGAGGGAACTTCATTATATCCTAAACCACTACCTTTCTTTATAATTTGACACTCCATTATCTTGTTAACACTTTCAGATGCATGTTCAAGCCTATTCACTTTAAATTGAATGCTTTCTTTTTCCTGTTGAACTACATCTTTTCCTTTTTGAGCTTTTTCAAGCCTTTTCCTAAGCTTTGTAATAAGTGATTCTTTTACAAAAAGTTCACCTTCTATAACATTAACTTTCTCTAAATACACAGCCTCATTCTTCTTATAAAATTCAAGTCTTTGTTCTACAGACTCTAATCCTACCTTATAGCCTAGAATATGCAACTCATCTTTCTGTAAATCTTCTACTAGTTTATTATTCTGAGCTTTAAGTGACTCAACAGTATCTAAACAAGATTTATAAGAACAACCAGAATCATTAGATACCTCAGAGTCAGAACTTGATGAAGAAGATGCGTAAGCCATAAGTGCATAGTTGGGTCCTTCTTCAGCTTGATCACTCCAATCATAGCCACCAAGACAATCAGAAGATACCAAAGCTGTGGAATTTGAGGTATTCACATGCACAGTTCTCCTTGAGCTTTCTCCATTCTTGTAGTCTTGGCTTCTCAGTGCCCTGCATTCTCTAGCAAAATGTCCCCTTATGTGACAGTTATAGCATTCCACCTTGGACTTGTCAAAGCCAATGTTATCATTCCCATTGACTGTCAGCTTTTTTCCAGTTTTCTTCAAGAATCTCCAAGCTCTCATTGTCAACATAGCCATCTGCCACTTCAAATCCATCTCTTCTACATCATCTGGATGAATTTGTTCCAAATCCTCATTCATCTATTGGGTTGGCTAGCCAAGAAAGCGTAAATCACAGCATCACCCAAGTTGTCAACATTTGTTGAGGTAGCAGTAGTAACTTGAGTGCTAGCAGTAGTAACTCCATAAGCAGTAGTAACTGCTTCATTGGTACTGCTAGTTTTGTTTGAGAAAGACACAAAAGCCATTGTTGATCCCAGTTATATACTAGATCGAATCCCTTAGCTTGTAAAGGTTAAGTTATCTTAGATAAATCTAAAACAACTTATGTAGAAACTGTCTTTGAGTATGTTAAAGTCTATGCGAAATCTAGACTTTAACCTTAAGAAGAACTTGTAATGCAACAGTAAAACAATTTAGAACACAAGATTAACAAACAAAACAACTTCAATATTATTAATGAATAATATGAATACTCTCCTAGTATAGGGTTTACAACCTTGAAGCTATATGAAAAACACGTATCTAACTCAATGCCCTAGGACCTCCTTTTAAAGACTAAGGAGTCCTAGTCGACTTACAATAACTTTCTATTCAAGATAAATCTTTAATGAATCTTTTCTATAATTATCTAACCGACTATACAAGTATATCTCATTAGTAGCATTAACTAAGACTCAATATAGACTAGCAGTCTTAACTCTAACTCTAGCAGTAGTAATAATAACTCTGGCAGCTTTAACTCTTCAGCAGTAGTAAGTTAGTACTAGCGGCACTAACTTTGTTCCAGCAGCACTAACATACTTAGAGTATTTTCCTTCAAGTTCAGCAGCATTACCAGCAGTAGTAATCTATACCAGCAGTCTTAAAACTTGTATTTGCAGCATTAATGACTTAGAGCTTTTTCTTAGTAATACCTAAGCAGTCTTAACATCAGCAGCATCTTGAAGTCTTTGAATCCCTACAATCCTCCCCTAAACTTGATATTTTCTCCTAAAATCATCAAGTTTCATTCAAAGCTTGTACCTTCACTAGGAGGATGCTTCCAAAAGACCTTACCAGCCATTCTTCAAGCATATGATAAACCAAATAAGCTCATCTATCATGCTTTCATTCATGTCATGCTCCATTTGCAGTTTACTTTCCAGCATCATTCCCAATGTTGTTTTTGTGAATGGATACTTCTTCTCAACCAGCATGTAGATATGCAGAGCTTCCATTGTTAGTTCATGAACCCCGCAAGTATCTATCAACCTCTAGCTTATCACCTTCTGATTATAGACAGGTCTTCTCCACACTTCATCTTCAACATGAGGTTTAAACATGGTCCTCAAGACACCCCACAAGATATAATCATGATCTAACACTGGTTGCTTCAATGGTTTTGTTGGTCCATACTTGTCTTTTACAAGCTTCCACATAGTCTGCAAGTCTTCTCTGTCAAAGCTTTTAAGCATCTGATTAAAACTTGAGAATACATAAGTCTGTCCATTAGCTCTTGTAATTTCATATATTATTTTCCTTGGACTCTCATTGTATATTCTCCAACCAACAATATCAGGCAGTTTTGTGGCCAAAGGTTCACAATCTATTGGAATTTCTTCATCATCTGAACCTTTGTCACAATCTATTGGTTCACTATTTATTGTTTAATCTCTTATGAACCTTTGTCATTACCTTCCTTCTGCTCACCTTCCTTCTGTTCTTGCTCTGATTGCTCATCAATCTTCTTCTTTTTAGGGCTCTCCTTCTCTATCTTATCACCAGCCCTTTTGGAACTCCTTTCTGGTTCTTTCTCAGCTGCCTTAGAATTTCCCACCACCTCCTCTGTACTCATGGCAATAAAAGTGTTGACCCTTTTGAAAACTTTGTCAAACTGTTCTTTAACCCTTTCATAGCTCATGCCCTTGAACTGTGCAGGTTTACAGCCATCCATATTTCTCAAGTAGATCATCATAATTTGCTTTTGCTATGCCTTGGTAGGTGGTTTATTTCTCCTAGCTTCAGCTCTTTTCTGTGCAAAGAATTTCTTCTACTTAGATAAGAATTCATGAAGAGCTTAGATTTTTCTTCTAAGGATAGCTCTTCCTGCTCATCTTGCCACATCTTCTGGGCTAACATGTGATCTGCTTCACATTTTGCTTGTATGTCATCCCAAGAATTAATCTCTGCAAGACTAGCCTCTTCTTCTTCTCTAGCCTTCTCTTGTCTGATTCTTTCATCTTCAGAAATAAGTACAGCCCGAACTTGTCTTGGTAGTTCTTCATGAGCCAAGAGTTGAGCTGTCTTTGATAGAGTTTTCACCACAGGATCTTCAATCATACCACTTTTGCCTTTGCCCTGTGGTGGTAGTTTGACAGTTGTTGTTGTTGTAGATGGCTCCTTGCTCACTACACCTTTTGCTGTTGCTCTTAAACTTCTGAATTCCTTAGGAGCTTCAACAATGGTGATCTCTTCTTCTTTTGATGTTGTAGCAACACTAACTTAGTCTGCAGCAGCATTAACTTTGTCTGCAGCACTAGCAGCATTAACTTCTAGCCCAGTAGTATTAACTTCAACATCAACAGTATTAAGTGCAGCAGCATTAACCAACACCTAAGCTACTTCAACCACCTTCTGAATATCAACACCAGCAGTTGTAACAGACTGCTTAGCAGCATCATCTATAACAACTTGATTTCCTTGTTGATCTTGAACCATAAACTCATCAAATTCTTCAACCACAAACTCTTTCTCTTCCTCAATCCCCATGTTAGTATCCTCCCCTACATTCATAGTATCATTCCTCCCCTGTTTGGAGGCATCCTCCCCCAAACTTGCATAATCAGCAGAAGATTCAACCCTGGAGGCAGTACAAACCTTGTGCAATCTTGTTAGCTTTTGTGCTCTTGACCTCTGTCTTCCCTCTAGATATCTGACCCTTCTCTTCAATCTTTTAATTTCATTACCCTGAGAAGTTGTAGTGTGTTGGAGATCAAGAACAGCTTTTGACAATTTTGTACATGTAGCCATCAATTCAGTTAATAGTTCCATACTACCCTCACCACTTCGGATTGTGTTACCTATCCCGAGAGGTGGATCCCTGGGAATGTTAGACACAGTCTCAACCCTAGGTTGAGCCTCTATGCCCCCATGGTTTCTTGGCGCCTGGGGAATCCATCCTCTGAATCAGTTCTATGAGAACTTGATTTAGAAGAACGTTGTCTTAGATTGAGTCTTAATAATGTTACCACTGACCTGCTCTGCATCTAAGCTAGCAGCAGTAGTGGCACCCCTTTCTAAATTGGCATCCTCCTCCGTGACAACCTCATCAACAACCATAGCAGCACTAGCCTGAGGAAGCTCAGTGCCCTTTTTTGTGTTCCTACATTTATAGGTCTTTTGCATAGTTGAGGAAATGGACAAAAAGGTGGGTGTGTGTTGGGTTACAGTTGGGATTACTGAACCTTCACCCTGAGTTTGAGCTTGTTCCAACATTGTTGTAAACAATGGTCTTACAGCCCCTGAAAAGTCTTTTCCTTCCCTCTTCATATTAGCAAAAATCTTTTTAGAATGAGAGAGTGGAAGATGAGTTTTTGAATGAATTTTCTTTGCAGAAAATTGTTTGTCCATAAGTAATTGTAAAAACCTTGGATATAAGTAAAATTTGCTTGTAGATTTATCCAAGTTCTTAACCATACCACCAAAAATTATTTTTGAAAAATTATACTTTTGGTTTGTAGCCAAAACACACTATGGCAGAAGCCACATTGCTGCTAAACTCATTCCAGCCAGTTGTCTTTGGACTAAGACACTGTAGGATGGTATGAATCAAGAATTTCCACTGTGGGGCGATGGATCCTTTTGAAAATTTTAATGAATCATTTTTCCTTACATACCCCATTAGTGCAAGGTTTTCAAAAATTATAGAGTTTGAGAAACACTCAATTCCCTCAGTATCTGCTAGGTGAAGAACTCTCCTAACAGATGCCTCAGTAATGAGTATCTCCTGCCCATCTACAAGGGCATGGATCTGTTCTTCCCCATTAATAAGTATTGACCCCCGAGTTAAACCATCCAAACGGGCGGGCCCCGGGACCCGAACCACAAGGAGAGACCCGTGAAGGGACACTCCTAAAACTCACGGCTTCGCAATAAGAGGAAAACCTGGAATTTTTTTTTCTCTTGTGAGACTCGAACCCTGGGTGAACCTCCCACAAGCTGAAGAAACAGCCCAAGTTGCCAACTGAGCTGAGCGAGTTGGTTAAATTAAAGGAAATTTCATTTGAACACAAACTCCAAGTACGTTACGATGACAAGGCTAACATTTAACGAAAGTGATAGCAAACTACAAACGGCAAAATCTTCTTAACCATGCAAAGATTCCATTACTTTGTTAAAACAATATTTGCAACAACTGTTATCTCAATCCGGCAGCAGTTGCTGTTAAATGATGCATAGTTTCAAATAGGATTCTTCATTAAATAATTGATGATGTAGCATGTTTGCCTACCTTTTTTGTTATAGGCCTTAAATTTCCTTAATGTGGGAAATATATACTGTTAATGCATACCTAATATGGCTTGCATTCAAGAAATCGATGATTTCAGTAAATCTTTCCGACTCTTTGGGTTTTTGCAAGAATGCAATCATGTTGTTTTGGTCGGCAAAAGAGAGATTCGACATTTTTATGATTTTGTTGTGAGTGATGTGGGTTTTTGAAAATTGATGATAAAAAATAGTTAGGGTTTCAATTGAAAGAGAATTATGTTCGCGTAAATCCAATTGAGTGACTGATTTGGGGATATAAACCCTTAATCAAAGAAGTTATAAAATTGTCCCCTGTACTCTCAGACTCAGCAGTAGAAACCTAGTAGCATTAAGTTAAGCTTGGCAGCATTAACTTATGCATGGCAGAATTAATCTAGTTTCCACTCAAAACAACTTATTTATCAGCATTTCAACACTTGTCTTAGCTTATCCTGCAAAAGATTAGTCCAAAAACACCAAAACACAAACAATAAAACAATTCACAATAATCACATTATCAATTATACTTAGCAGTTTTAAGTATAACTAGCAGTGCTAAGTATAACTAGCAGTACTAATTACACTGAACAGAAGAAACTCTTATTGACTTGAATAACAGTACCAATCCTTACAAAACTTTACAAAAAACATAAACAGATAAGAGATTTTAAAGATTTAACATTCCTTTACTGGCAATTAAAAATTGAAATCTACCCACATCAAAAGTTTTTGTGAAAAAATCTGCAACATTATTATCAGTATGGATTTTAACCATTTGAATTAACTTCTTTTCATTGCAATCTCTTATAAAATGGTTTCTTATCTCTATATGCTTTGTTTTTTTAATGATAAATAGGATTTCTAATTATGCACATAGTACTGCTATTATCAATAAATATTTTCGTATGCATAAAATTGTACCCATAATCCAGAAATTGATTATGAATCCAGAGCACTTGTCCACAAAAACTTGAAACAGCCACATATTCAGCTTCTGTTGTGGAGTTTGCAACCACAGTTTGTTTCTTGCACTGCCATGAGATCAATCTACATCCATGCAATTGACATCCGCCTGTTGTAGATTTCCTATCCAAGCTTGCTCCAATATAATCACTATCAGTGTATGCTACCAAATCAAAATGTGAATCTTTTGGATACCAAAGGACCAATTTAGGTTGACCCTTTAAGTACCTAAAAATTCTTTTCACAGTAAGAAGATGTGAAACTTTAGGACTAACTTGGTATCTAGCACAAGCACACACTGCAAACATGATGTCAGGTCTTGAAGAAGTAAGGTACATCAATGAACCAATCATTGATCTATACAAATGAACATCCACTTCTTCACCATCTTCATCCTTGAGCAAAGGCTTATCAGTGACCATGGGTGTGCTTGCTGCCTTGACATCTGTATACCCAAACTTCTTTAAGATCTCAGCTACATACTTATCTTGACTGATAAATATGCCATCTTCCTTCTGCTTCACTTGCAATCCCAAAAAAAAAAGTAAGTTCTCCCACATAAACTTGGACTAGCAGGATATCATCTTTGTATCTTCTAATAAACAAAGTTTTGTCAATCTTGCCTTTGTGAAATCCATTGTCCAACAGGTATGTTGACAATGTTTCATACCAAGCTCTGGGAGCTTGATGTAAACCATAAAGTGCTTTTTCCACCTTGTATACTTTGTCAGGAAAGTTAGGATCTTCAAACCCTGGTGGTTGACAAACATACACTTCTTCTTTAATTGTCCCATAAAGAAAAGCACTCTTCACATCCATCTGATACACCACAATGTCTTTATATGAAGCATAAGCTAGAAATAGTCTTATAGCTTCAATTCTTGCAACAGGGGCAAAAAATTCATCATAATCAATCCCTTCTTCTTGTGTGTATCCTTGATCAACTAATCTTACTTTATTCCTTACCACAATACCTCTTTCATATTTCTTAGATCTAAAAACCCATTTAGTACCAATTGCCCTTTTTCCATTAGGCAAATCCACCAAAGTCCAAACTTCTTATAGCTTGAATTGTAAAAGCTCTTCCTGCATAGCTTCTACCCAGCTTGGATCATTCAGTGCTTGAATTGTCTTCTTGGGTTCTACTTGTGATAAGAAACAAGCAAACAAACAATTTTGAAGGTCTTTGTGACTATTTCTTTGTTTAAGAGATCTAGCAAAGAAACCTTGGTCCTTCAAATCCTTTGTCATTCTTCTTGTTTAAACAGCAATCTTCACATCTCCAATGGTTTGTTCTTGATGATGATCTTTGTGAATTCTAGTAGTTGGAATAGGACTGACATGGATAGTTTCATCCATGTTGTTTATGTCAGCCTCTGCACCAACTTCTTCATCATCAGTATTTGCATATATATTTTCCAAAGGAGGCATGTTAGGATCAAATGGATACTCATCCTCATTATCACCAATGCCTTCCTTGTCAGCAGTATTAAAAGTTTTATCTGTGTTAATGCTGTAAATGCTGTTACCATCACCAGCAGCATTAACTTCATTAGAAATGCTAACTTTATCATCCTTCACTTGATCATCATATTCAGTTGGAGCTTCATCATCCAGCTTTTCATCATCACTTGAAGACTTAACACTATCTTCTTTATCATCTTTTGGATCTTCATCTTAATCATCTTCTTGTGAACTCTTTAGAACTTGGGTTGAGATAAGTGGATCAACAGTCCATACAGGTAGCAAGACATAATCTTTTCCAGGTCATGTCTCCTTTCTAGCTTAACCTGCATCATTACTTGCTGTTGTACCTTCAAAATCATTAGACTGTGTACCTGCAACAACTGGCTCATAATTCATTGTTTTGGTTAGGGCATCAATATCAAACAGCCAGTTTGGTCCACTACCTACAGCATTAGGTGTACTCTCACTAAACCTAACATGTAAGTTCTCTTCAACCATCCTGGTTCTACTATTGAATACTCTAAAGGCTTTACTATTCATTGAGTATCCAACAAAGAAACCTTCATCAGCCTTGCCATCAAACTTGCCTAAGTGATCTATGGTATTAAGGATAGTAACAGGACACCCAAATGATCTTAGAAAGCTTAACATTGGAGTTTTACCATGTAAAAGTTCATAAGGGGTCTTGTTATGAGGCTTAACTACTATACTCCTATTTTGCACATAGCAAGCGTTATTAACTGCTTCAGCCCAAAAAGTAGTTGGTAACTTAGAATCAGCCAACATTGCTCTAGCAGCCTCAATTATTGTCCTATTTCTCCTTTCAGCAACACCATTTTGTACTATCTCATAATACCCTTCACCTCACAAAATTGATTCATATCTCTATTCTTAAACTCAGTTCCATTGTCACATCTTATCACTTTAACCTTATGATTTACTAGGTTCTCTATCCTGGTTATGAAAGACTTAAGAATTCCACTGCTTTCATACTTAGTTGCTAAAAAGAAACCCCAAGTAAACCTACTATAATCATCTGTGACAACTAGGCAATACATTCTTTTCATTAAACTTTTCACAAATGTTGGTCCAAATAAATCTATGTGCAACATATATAAAGGCTGACTTATAGAGTTCATTGTTTTGGTCTTACAAGAGGCTCTGTGTTGCTTTCCCTTCTGACAAGCAACATAGGTTTCATCATTTTCAAAAACTTTAGAAGGTAAACCTCTAACAAGATTTCCCTTAACCAATTTGTTCATTGTTTTAAAATTCAGGTGACCTAGCCTTCTATGCCAAAGCTTAGATTCATCAGATGTGGCCTTTGCAAAGAGACAAGTCAAAGCTCCTATGGGAACCATGTTCTATAAATCAACACTGTATATATTGTCTTTTCAAGGAACCTTAAGCAAAACATGACTTTCATCAGTTAACTTAAATTCAAGAGCCAAGACAAAACATTCAGTGTCAGTAAACAGAACACTGTTCTTTTTGTCACACATTTGTGAGACACTAAAGAGATTAAATTTTAGCTCCTTGACAAAGTACACATTCTCAAAATCTAATTTAACAGTTTTTATTTTACCTTTGCCTGTGATTTTCCCTCTATTAGAGTTACCTCCAAAGGCAACATATCCTCCATCAATTGGCTTAAAATCAGTAAGATAGGACATGTTTCCAGTCATGTGCCTTGAGCATCCACTGTCAATAACTCCTTGGTCTTGTAACTCCACTTGTGGATTGCCCTGCACATAAAGTAAGAAAATCGGTTTCTCTTGGGGACCCAAGCCATTACTAACTTGGATCTGCCTTGTGCATCAATATAATCAAATTTATTTAAAACTATTAATGCATTGTCATGTTTGGAAACATGGTCTAAAACTTTTATTTTTGGTTTCCAAACCCAACATGCTTAGGCCTTAACAACATAAAAATGATCACCCCAAACAGTATCAATCACTGGTTTTGGCATAGCAGTATTAACTACTGCTTTTGCCTTAGCAGTATTAATAACTGTATTTCTTTGAATGGGCCTATTTGTAGTTGAATGTGCTGTTTTTGAAAATTTGGTCATTGAATTAGCACCATTCACTGTTCTTTTTATGGTAGCAGCACTAACTGGTCTTGCAGTGTTAATCAGTACTGCTGGTTTTGAAACATTTTGCTTGGCAGTATTAACTGATACTACACTAGACCTCATTTATACTACTCTTGGAACTATGTTTCTTTTAGCAAAGGGGTGTGTATTTTTAGAAAAACTTTGGTGATTCACCCATCTGAGCATAATTCAACACAGGTTTTTGATAGTAATGACAATCATCCTGCAAATGTTCAAAACTACCACAGAGATAACAAGCTTTGTTAAACATCTCAAAGTTACTTCCTAACCTATGAGACATCATGTCATTCCAATTTCTTTGGTTCCCTCTAGGCCTGTTAGTGTGCACCCTAGGTTGCTCAACAGTTCTCCTAGAAGTTTGATCTTGTGAATTAGGTTTAAAATTTGTCTTTTCAACACTAGGTTTAATTGTTTTTCTTTTAATCTTAGGTGTAGACTCAACCTTATCCTCATCATTAGACTCCCAATCTTTAATATTTTGTGCATCAGTATACTTCCTATCAACTATAGACTTTTCCTCATTAGACTTAGCATTACTACTCTCACCTACAGACTGATTAGCAGACTTAACTAAACAAGACAATTCTTTCATACGAGGCACAAATTTCCCTGTAATGGGAGGGGGAACTTCATTATAACCTATGCGAGCTTTCTTTATAAGTTGATAGTCTATTACCTTGTTCACACTCTCATATGCATGTTCAAGCCTATTCACTTTAAATTGAATGCTTTCTTTTTCCTGTTGAACTTCATCTTTTTCTTTCTGAGCTACTTCAATTCTTCTTCTAAGTTCCTTGATAAGCTCATCTCTAACATAAATTTCACTCTTTAAAACATTAATCTTTTCTAGTAACTCAGCCTCATTTGTTTTAAAGAATTCAAGTCTTTACTCCACTGAATCTTGTCCTAATTTATAACCTAAACACATTAACTCAGACTTTCTTAAATCTTCTATCAATTGATTATTTTGAGCTTTAAGTAACTCAACAATATCTAAGCAAGATTTATAAGAACAAACAGATTCATTAGATACCTCAGAGTCAGAACTTGAGCTTGAAGATGAATAAGCCATTAATTCATAGTTGGGTCCTTCTGCAGCCTGGTAACTCCAATCATAGCCACCCAAACAATAACAAGATACCAAAGCTTTGGAATTAGTTGTTTCCACAGGCACAGTTTTCCTTGAGCTTTCTCCATTCTTGTAGTCTTGGCTCCTTGGTGCCCTGCATTCTCTGGCAAAATGACCCTTCTTGTGACAATTGTAGCATTCCACCTTGGACTTGTCAAAGCCAATGTGATCATTCCCATTGAATGTTAGCTTCCTTCGAGTTTTCTTCAAGAATCTCCTAGCTCTCATTGTCAGCATTGTCATCTGCCATCTGCCATCTTAAATCCATCTCTTCCACATCATCTTGATGAATTTGTTACAAATCCTCATTCATCAATTGAGGACTGTTAGGTTGACTGGCCAAGAAAGCATAAACCACAGCATCACTCAAGTTGTCAACATTTGTTGAATTAGCAGCAGTAACTTGAGTGCTAGCAGTAGTAACTCCATGAGCAGAATTAACAGCCTCATTGGTACTGCTAGTGATGTTTGAGGAGGACACAAAAACCATGTTTTGTGTATTCGTACTGGAGCTAGATGATCCTTTGACTTCAGGTTCATAGACTTTGAGGTTGTTGTAAAGATCATCCAGGCTCATTGTTTTAAGATCAGATTTGTTTCTCCACACAAAAACATGTGTGTTCCATTTAGAGGACAAGCTTCTCAAAAACTTTTGATTCACATCTTCTAGAGAGATTTGCTAACCCAAGATCTCTAGTTTACTTATAAGCTTTTGAAGTCGGTCAAAGGTTTGATCCAGCACCTCAGAACCTTGAGCAGAGAAGTTTTCATACTGCTGTTTCAAAAGATTCTTCTTTGTCTTCTTTGTAGCAGCATTACGTCCAAACCTCTTTTCAATTGCTTCTATTAGAGACTTAGCATCTTTAATGGAGTTGAACTTCAACTGATGCTCATTAGGAATGGCCATCATCAACATGCTTCTTGCCTTAACTTCAAGTCTTCTTTGAGCTTTTCCCTCTCCAGTTGTAAGAGGCAAAATTGTAGTAACACCTTCTACAGATTTTGTTGCTTTTGGTTTTTCGTTTCCATTCTCAATGATATCCCAGAGTTGGAAATCAATCATCTGAATATACTGCTCAATTCATAATCTCCAGATCTGATATTCATTAGCCTTGAGCATTGGAACCTTTGATGCAGTAACCATATGTGCAGAGTCTGAATCCATGTCTTCAGTAAGATTAAACAATATCAAGTTTAAGCAGGTTCTTCTTTGAGTAGATCACAACTTCTAGAACTAAAAGCTCTGATACCACTTGTTGATCCCAGTTATATACTTGATCGAATCCCTTAGCTTGTAAAGGTTAAGTTATCTTAGATAAATCTAAAACAACTTATGTAGAAACAGTCTTTTAGTATATTAAAGTCTATGCGGAATCTAGACTTTAACCTTAAGAAGAACTTGTAATGCAACAGTAAAACAATTTAGAACACAAGATTAACAAACAAAACAGCTTCAATATTATTAATGAATAATACGAATACTCTCCTAGTATTAGGGTTTACAACCTTGAAGCTATATGAAAAAAACGTATCTAACTAGGATCTCCTTTTATAGACTAAGGAGTCCTAGTCGACTTACAATAACTTTATATACAAGATAAATCTATAATAAATCTTTTCTATAATTATATAACTGACTATACAAGTATATCTCATTAACAGCATTAACTAAGACTCAATATAGACTAGCAGTCTTAACTCTAACTCTAGCAGCAGTAATAATAACTCTGGTATCTTTAACTCTTCAGCAGTAGTAAGTTAGTACTAGCAGCACTAGCTTTGTTCCAGCAGCACTAATATACTTAGAGTATTTTTGTTCAAGTTCAGCAACATTACCAGCAGTAGTAATCTATACCAGCAGTCTTAAAACTTGTATTAGCCGCATTAATGACTTAGAGCTTTTTCTTTGTAATACCTGAGCAGTCTTAACCATATGAGCAGTCTTAACATCAGCAGCATCTTGAAGTCTTTGAATCCCAACAGCCATGTTTTGTGTACTTGTACTTGAGCTAGTCCCTTTGACTTCTGGTTCATAAAGTTTGAGATTGTTGTAAAGATCATCCATTCTCATTGGGTCTAAATCAGGTTTGTTTCTCCACACAACAACATGTGTGTTCCAACCTGGTGACAAACTTCTTAGGAACTTCTGATTGATATCTTCTTGGGACAGTGTTTCACCCAAAAGCTCCAATTGACTAGCAAGCTTTTGAAGCCTGTCAAAGGTCTAATCAAGCATCTCAGTGCTTGGAGCAGAAAAGTTCTCATACTGTTGCTTCAAGAGGTTCTTCTTCGTCTTCTTAGTAGCAGCATTCCCTACAAATCTCTTCTCAATGGCTTCTAACAATGACTTAGCACCCTTGATAGGATTAAATGTCAACTGATGTTCATTAGGAATGCCCATCATAAGAGTACTTCTTGCCTTTACCTCCAATCTTCTTTGTGCCTTGTCTTCAGCAGTTTTGATAGGCAAAATAGTCACAACACCAGCATCAGATATTGATGTTTTTGGCAAGGTATTACCTTGCTCTATGACCTCCCATAGAGAATAGTCAATCATCTGTATATACTGCTCAATTCTCATTCTCTAGATCTCATACTCACCAGGCTTGAGCATTGGTACCTTAGATGCAGCAACTATATGTGCAGACTCTGAATCCATTTCTTCTAGTAAGATCTTGTTATTAGAACAGGTTCTACTTGATCACAAGCTCTGATACCACTTGTTGATCCCACTTGAACACTTGATCGAATTCCCTTAGCTTTTAAAGGTTTAGCTATGTCAGATAAACTAACACAACAAGAATAGAAACTATGTTTAGAATTTACTAAAGTTTATGCGGAATCTAAACTCTAGTATTAAGAAGAATTATTTTGATGAAACATTAAATACAAGAACAGTTTAACATACAAACAAAAAGCTTCAATATTATTAATAATACGAATACTCAATAGTATTAGGCTTTACAACCTTGAAGCTAATCGAATTTCTAATAACACATAACTATCTCAATGCCCTAGGACCTCCTTTTATAGACTAAGGAGTCTTAGTCGGCTTACAATAACTTTCTATACAAGATAAATCTTTTCTATATCTTTTTTATACTTATCAAAACATTCTAATCTTTACAAGGAGTCTTAGTCGGCTTACAATAACCGACTCTAACACTTCAGCAGTAGTAACAATCAATCAGCAGTCTTAATCTTTACTTTGGCAGCATTAACTCTTCAGAAGTTGTAAGTTTGTACCAGCAGTACTAACTTTGTTCCAGCAGCATTAACCACTTAGAGTGTTTTCCTTGAAGTCTTCCAGCAGTCATAATGTACTCTAGCAGTCTTAACATCAACTAGCAGTCTTAACTCTTTAACCAGCAGCAGTAACATACTTAGAGTATTTTCGTTAATTCCCAAGAGCAGTCTTAACCATATAAGCAGCAGCAACTCAAGAAGCTTTAATTTCAAACAACAAACTTCCCATATAATTGAGGGAGCTCCAGATTTTGAATGTGATTAGCATTTCTGAGACCCTGAGAGAATTTTAAGCACTTCTCAGGAAGACTATTGATAAAGCCAACATTGATTTCATGCTTAGACAGGGTGACACAATCATTGGTCAGTTCATTGAGAAGGGTTTTGTAATGGGTATAAGTCTGAGAGTATCTTTCAGATTCTTTTTCCCTGAAAGTGTTATACTCATGTTCTAGATCCATGATCCTATTTTCTTTGGTATCTGAGGGACCTTCAAAGATATGAACCAATTCAGTCCAGGTTTGCTGGCTGTTGGACAGTTTATGACTGATTCCATTATATCGTCAGGAAGACATGATATAATGATGTTTTTAAGGCGTTGGTCCTGATTGACCACCCTCCTCTCATCAGGAGTCCATTGAGCTTCTGGCTTGGGTAACCCTTCAGCTATTTTAGGGGAAAATGGACCTTCATTAACACAATTAATGTAGTAAGGTTCTATTCCTGTTAAGTAGCAAAGCATGCATTTTTTACACTTATTGAATTTTCCAGCTTCTAGTTTAGGAGCAATAGTTGAATAGCTTCCTCCCTTTTTATCAACTAGCTGGGTACATTACTTTCTGCCATGGTAGGATCTTGATTTTAAAAACTTTGAGACTCTGTTTAGAAAAGGTTTTATAAATCAGAGGCTTTGATACCACTTGTTGTCCCCCTTTACACGTTTAGCTTAACTACAAAGTTAATCTAATCATGTTACATGGTAAAGTAATGTAATGAAAAACTTGTTAATAAGTAAAAACGTAAAACTAAATAAAAGAGAGTTTTCCAACGTTTAAATTCTTATTAGAAGTTAATCAAAGAATCTATACCCAAGTTTTTGCGGAACAATACTTGGGATTGAAATGACAAGTGTGGTAATCTCCTCTCTAAACTTAAGCTAAGCTTAAGTACAACTATGCTAACCAACTGAGCTATCTCAGGGACTTGGTTGTATTTGGAGAAGTAGAAAATGCTTGTGAATGTCTAAGCATTTATTGCACAAACTTGTCAATCTTTCTACTCCTACTTATGATCCTATTTATACACAAAGATTTACAAGCGTTATTGTAGAAGACAAAGATGACTTAAGCTAGTTTGGACAAAATGCTTACACATGTTGTGTCTGTTACAATCTCCTACTTTAGGTACAAGACAAGGATGCTTTCTGAGTAGCAGTGATGACACTGCTCTTAATATTTAGCAATTCAGGGTAAGTTTGACCTTTGCATGATAAGGACTTCTCCTTATATGTTTCAAACTTATCCCGCCTTGTCCCGTCATTCCTTCAGTCTTAAGTCTTCAGTCTTTGGTTTTCAGTCTTTATTCTTCAGTCTTCGTAGTTGTTGAGGAGAGAAGGGATTTAGTGAGTTATTGTCATCACTCACTGAATCCATCACCTTCTTCTTTGACTTAGGTATCATTCACTGAGTCCCGCCTCACTGAATGGAAAGCCTTTCTACTTTACACTTGTCCTGAGTATCTTGAAGGAGACTCACTGAGTTTCTATTCACTCAGTGACTTAATTGTGTTTACGGATTAGTAACACTTAGGTTTTTTTTCTATTCAAATCCTAGTTTTAGGAAACTTGCGTACTGAGTGGACCCAACACAACCGTCAATTTCTGGTTAGTTACCGATAACTATTTTTGTCATTTCTGAGCTATTTTTATGTTGACAAGTTAGTTTTATGCTTGTCGGGTCATTTTTATGAGTTACGGCTATTTTATTAGCAACCTTTTGTCAACGAGGTGTCTACGACCTACGATTTTTTTTAATGTCATTTAACAATCACGATATGCTCATTTCATTTCAAAAATACAAAAGTTATTTATCTTGAAAACTTATACCATTTTTATAAGTTTCAACTTTTACATCACCCGGTAAAGTTTAAATCGCATAATTTAATTTCGTTTAAAACGTATACCTTTTTACAAATTAAAATACATGTCACTTACACGCTTATACAAGAGCCGTTTATACTTGAGAATAAGTACATTTAACATTTTATATTTTACCACTTTCTAAGTAATCCGGTAAAGTCAATAACGCGTTTTATAGGTTGCGTTTTAACACTATATTTACAATTAAACATTACAAATGTATACTTATCATTTTTTAACAAAAAAATAAAGATAAGACTCCCCTTGGAGCCCTCAAAACCGGACCCCCCCCCAATTGCCCACTCATAGGACATGCATTTGGAGTGACTATCACTAGCTTAAACAAAACTACACTCCAACCTTTCTTTCTCTCATTCTTTCTTGGTAATATTTCAAATTTTTCTCTCTTGTTCTTCCTCTTGGTTGCTGTCCATACAACCCTTCACCACCATAGCACCAAGACCAAATTTTTGGAGAGCTTATTGGGAGGTAAATCCCTTGGTGTAAGAAGACTCGTGTCTTTCTTGCAACAAAAAGCTTTGAAAATGAAGTTTTCATATAGTTTTCTTATGTTTTATAGAAGTTCTTAAATAATATTTATAGACCTGTGATTTTCTTGATAAAAAACTCTTATTAGAATCATAACATTGTAGAAAAACTTTGGTTAGTTGATTTTTAGTAATAGTTTAATTATTTGCTCAAAAGAAATAGCTCAAAATCTTGTTTTATAAACTTGTGACATAGTTTTAAGAACATATATGAAAGAGTCTCTTAGATCTATTTTGCTACTGAGATTTCTTGATAAAAATGATGTTAAGATATGTATAAAATAAGTTTGGATGTTGGTGGGGTCATTTTTTCTTGATTGGGTGGTGATTGAACATGTTTTAGTTAGTAGAAATTAGGAACAACACACTATTTAAATCTTTGAGTCATATTGTTCGGATGATATATTGATGAATAATGGTCTATGAACATGGTTCTTGAGGCTAAACTCATCTACTCAGAGTCTAGTTTTCAAAAAAGGAAGTTTCTCAAAAAGTTGCGGTCGTTTGGATAGTTAGATTCGCAAAATGGTGTAAGGTGTCAAATTTACCCGAAAAATATTTTTCAACCCTTGTACTAAATGGGCTAGATATCACAAACTATGGCACATCTATACTTGAAACTAATACTGGGGGGGGGGGTACTTCTAAGTCTTATTTAGAGTCTCCCATTGGTCTAGCTCAAAATACTTTAGTCTAAACCGTCTGGTCATTAAAATACTTTTGTATGTCCAGATTTGACCATTTTTGGAGTCAGGTCCAATTAATCGGGTAAGAGTCTTTCATAAAAATCCGAGAAAATTCTAGGAGACACCTAAGACACTGTATAATGACATATTTGAAGGGCCTGACTAGTAGACAAGTTTAACTTGGTGAATTGGTTGCTCGTTATAACCTTAAAATCCGGACAAATTTGTGTAATTGAGACTAAAAGTATAATGTGATATATTTTGACGAAACTAGTATTTGACTTATTATTTTTTGTCATCGAGTCTGAGCATATCGGTAGGAGTCTAATAATGGTCATGTTACTGTTTATAGGTCATTTGTTGAGACACACGTTCATTGAATTCCTAGGTCGTGTTTTGGTATTTTTCGTTATCATACTCGTAACTACCTTGTTAAGGTGAGTTTCTTACATCCCTTTTTACTATTTTATTTATGTTTTGGGATGGAAAGCATGATCAAGTATTTTACTTGAAATATTTATGAAAGTTTACATATTTGATATATTTGCACTATTTGAACCTTTTGGGGTATTTTGAACCCTTGAGATTGATTTTAAACCTTATGATATATTTTGACCTCTTATGACTTGTTTGGAACCGTTTGATATATTTTGAACTCATATGACTTGATTTGAACTCTTGGTCTTATTTTGAACCCCTTTGACTTGATTTGAATGCTTTGACTTGTTTGAACTCTTTTGACTTGACTTGAACTTATGACTTGTTTTTTAACTATACTTTCACTATGTGTTGTTTATGCTTAGGTTAGTCACACTACTTTTAGCTCACTATAATCCCCATGTCGTGGATTGAGACGTTAGTACTTATGATGGCATGCTATGGGATTTACCTTTCTTACTGCCTACTTCGTGAGTACATAGTACTAGATATTTTGGCTAGTGTTATTTAAGTCCGTTTGGTTGACTAAATAGTAACATCTAGAGATTTGATTTATATTTATTGCTAATAGGCTATATTAGCGGGTTTGTGATTTGATATACTTCTACAGGAACTATCTTACTGCTAGTGGAGCTCACTAGGCAGAGTGATTGGTTGAATATTTTAAGGTAGTGGCCCTGCATAAAACACTAAAGTATACCCTATTTTTGTATGTGTTTTACATATATACTTTAGACAAATGACTTGAACTATGTTCTTTAAGATCCACGTCGTTGGATGACATGACTTTGATATTGTTAAGGAAATCCTAGAATTTAGCCAAATTATCAAGGACGTGAAATTTATTAATAACACTAACTTAATAACATGACAGTTCTCGTTTAATGACTTGTGAAATTAGGTTAGGTCAAGTTGTTACTCGGTTTCACGATTTTGATAATTTTGCTCAAGGATGGGAGTTTCCTAGAGGATTATTTGAGATAGATTCTGAAACTATTTTTGGCAAACCATTTTGGTATGATATTGGACTTTTTGGAAACAATTTTGGAAACTATTTTTGGAACCACTTTTCGTGTAAAAAATTATGTAAGACTCACCAACTATTTCATAGTTGACCGTTTTTATCATGCTTTTCAGCTAATCAAGTGAAAGTGAAAACTTAGTGATTGCATTCATGGATTTCATTTTAGTTAAGTGTCGGACAAAAACATTGTTATCTTTCAAACTTATGTATTAAGACATTGATGTCTTTATCTTTTCAGACATGTATTTCTGAATTAACAATGTAACCGTTGGGATTTTCTTTAATATTATTTTGTTTGGTATTTGTTCTATATCTTTGCGATGTATATTGGTTTCGTCGTGCCTCGCATTTTCGCCATCCGGCGGGGCGTGACAACTAGTATGAGAGCCACTTGCATACTGTTACGGTCAATCTAAGTCTTACATGATCTATTTTTATCCATAAAATTGGTTGTGTCATAAAAATTGTGTTTTGTTTAAATTTGTGTGTTGAGTAAAACCCTAGTCTTCTAGGGCTTTGAAAGTTTTAACTTTTATCTTAAAAAACTAAATCTTGGTTTTCTTGCTAGGCAAGAAAACCCTAATCGGCCATCTAAGGTTTTTCAAAACCCTAATGGGTCGATTTAAGGTTTTGGGTTTTCCCTAGACCTTGTTTTTTGTATAATAAAAATCGAGACTTGTTTTCATACATGGCAAGAAACCCTAGTCGAAATACACAAGGGCTTTTAAACCCTTGAGGGTGCTAATACTTTTAGAGGATTTTCGAATATCAGGGGCGAAATCCGGCCACCTTATCCCCTATCTTCCGATCAAAAATCTGCCATTAATTCCGCCTCTCTATTGTTCTTTTGAATGATATGAAATCGGTTTTTTGGTAGTTATCCTCTGGGACGAGGTGTGTCATTGTTATTTATTCATTATATCTTCTGATTTCGTCTCTAAACATTAAACCCTAATCGTTTTTTTTTGCTGTCGGTTTTAATCGACCCATTATTTAGGGTTTATGTTTGTCGGTTTCTTTATAACCCTTAACGATTCCTGTTCTATGTAACCTAAACGTTTACTTTTTGTGATCGTTTCTAAGGTTTTTTCTCTAATCGGATTTGGGTCCAATCGTATGGTATTCTTCATTGTTATATCTTTACTGTACGATCTCGTTATTGTGGGTTTGTTAGATCGCATATACTGATTGATATATCTTCTTCGATCTACTCTTTTGGGCGTTCACTATATAAACCCTAATAACTATTATTAGGGTTTGTATTATTGGTGTTTTAGTTACCTAAACGATTTTCGTTTTTAGGTTTTTTTCTTGGTTCGTAATGATCTGCACGTTATTCTTCTTGGTAGCCCTTATTAGGGTTTGCAAGTTTGATGTGTGTTCTTTATTGATGGATGTAGTGGTACGTGGGTTATGGGAGAGATGTATGTCATATTTGTGTAAGTTAGGGTTTCTGTAAGACCCTATTATCTGCTCATGCATGCATTATATGGTCCTTGCTGTTCAGAACTATGGTCTTGATGACTTGGTGGTATGTTGTTGATATGGTACGTCTGATGCTAGGTGGTAATGTGTGGGTACGAGCTTTGGTAATGGTTTGTTTGCTGTTCGTGCTTTCTAGTGGATTGATATTTATCTAGTTCATTGTAACTTTCTATGGAATCTGCTGCTGCTTGAATTAGTGATGTAAGTTAAGTTTAAGGGTCTTATTCAAAACCTTTTTATCATCGTTCATGGACATGGCATTGATTTATTTGATCATGTGATCGATGGTGATCTTTTTGATGTAAGTTAGGGTCGTATAGCCCTATGTTTGTCTACGACTGATCAAGATACATTGTCTTTCATTCTTAGCTTGAGTTTCCTTTATTTTTGAAACTTCTAGTAAATGAGGTATTGGATCAAGTTGTAGTGATGGTTTGGTTCAGTTTGGATCAATGAAGATCGGTGTAGTTGTTGGATCATTTGTGGATTGGCGCTGTTCTATTCTACCATGGTTTCGGCTGCATCGTTGAAGGTTATGGACTTCTATGACGACATGAGAAGATTCAAGTTTTTACTTGATGTTTTTTATTTGTAATCTAATAGTCGTTGTAGTTTTATGTTCATGTATTTGTTATAAGAGTCTTTCTCTTATAGGTGGTCTAGGTAAGTTATAAGAATGGTTTGTCATTCTTATATTTGAGTCTGTAAGTGTCCTACGGGACTGAGATGAGGGGTGTACGCCCTCATCCTTTGTACTTCAACGCTTTTGGTGTAATGTATTTTGCCAGGGTGTGTTATCCCTTTTACCCAAAAAAGGGCTTTTAAACCCTTGAGGGTGCTAACAGGGTTTTAGGGTTTAGGATTTTCGAATCCTTAAGGGTTTTGGTATTTATATGAAAACCCGAATTAAATATTCCTTAAATAAATGCAATTTTTTATTTTTGTAAAAATTTCCTAAGTTAAATAAAACACGGAACTTTGCAAGCCTTGTTGGGCAAGTAATCGCAATAGTGGGCGATTAGGGTTTCCCAAAACCCTAATTATTTCATTTGGGATTTAGGGTTTTCTAAACCTCTAATGTTACAAGTTTGTGGTCATATGGATCAAACAATAGTTAAGGAAGACTTAGGGTTTGTGTGTGAGGTGTAGATCAAACCTTTTAGCCATAGGGTTGTCTATAGGATAGTAAGCAGGATTAGTCTGCATGTCTTTGCATGTTCCATGCAGACTAACTCCTTTAAAATTCAAAAGTAATGATCTTTATAATTATGAGTAACATGCGGGGGTATACAGCCGCAACCAAACAACCAAATATTTTAATGTTGTGTTATAATTATTTGTATGGCTGCGTATATTTTGTTTGTTTTTGTGGAGGCGTGCATGCCAAATTTATTCCACGTGAATGTAATAACTATAAGTTAAAGAGAAGACAAGGGTGCACAAGACCACAAGGAAATGCAGATAGGTTACAAGGAAGGTGTTAGGAATGCTTCTAACACGAAAATATCACAACATATTTGGGATTACAATAGTTATCTTGTTAGGCTCAAACACATGGACAGAAACCGTCATTTATGTAAAGTCATGTGTATGTTAGCCTTTATATACCCTCCTAGACTTCACTAGGAGGGTGAGCCTTGTGTGTTTGTTTTTTCACCTTTCATTATCTCTAATAAAACAGGCCTTTTGCTTTCTCTCTCTATACTCTCTCTCTCTAACATCTAACCATGGAGATGATGTATTATCACCATCCTCGACCTCCCGATTTACAATAATCTCACCAAAACACGATCCATCAATTGGTATCAAGAGCCATGGTATTAGTTTTAGTTGATTTTGTTGTATTTTTCTTGTCAAAAATGTATTGTTGATTCTGTTGTGATACTATTTTTACTGGTCCAACAAATGTTTCATAACAATAGTTTCATATCACTTTATCCTGTATCAAAAACAGTACTGTTACACCTGGTATACTATGCTTATAAACTTTATCATTTTTTATTGCGACTGTTTTTGGATACTTCCCATGAATATTTGTGGTCGGTTAACTGGAAAACATGGTCGGATAATACTCGTCTGAAATCAATGAAAATGGAAAACCCTAAACGTTTTTCTCTCTGGCGAAGGAAAAGAAAAAAACGATTCTCTTGCATCTTCTACGATCGATCTTGTCATTCTATCATAAACTTTTAATATTCAATTCACCTTCACGTGGGTTGAATATTACTGGTTTTTGCTTAATCGTGGGTCGGTTCTTTATAGGATTCGTTTTTTTCTTTGGTTCAAGGTGGTATTAATTTATTCATTGTGCCTTCCGATTATTATTATTGGTCATTGAGATCATTAGTGGGTCGGTGGGGTTTTTTTTATATTATCACCTTATCCTTGCTTCGTCTTTTCCATGCATTATATTATGTGAATCGTTTTCAAGACTGTGCACTATTGGCGGTTTCTTCTAACTGCACTTTTTGGATGCTTGGGAATGATCTTGCTGGATGATTGTATTAATATATGTCGGTTTAGAGCCGAAACCCTAACTGTCCTGTTATGCGATCGTCGTTTTCTGGGGATCATTGTTATTAGGGTTTTGACTATGCTTTTTGGTAAACCCTTTCCCCCTAACTGTTCGATCTATCCTGTAGGTGGATCGCATTCTTAGGGTTTGCCACATACATGCTGTGCTTAACGACACCCTATTCTTTAGGGTTTATTTTTATTCATTGCTGGTTATCTGCAAGTATACATGGAAGTTCGTTGATGATAGTTTTTTTATAAGTGGGTTTCTGAGAGAGTGGTAAGTCAAGTTTTCAAGGGTCCTTGTTCAAAACCCTTGTTTTTGTTCTGGTTATGCCCTATGTTCAATTATTGGATGTTGGGTTTTAACCTTTATTGGTGATTGTGAGTGTAAACACATCAGATCTGGTTGTTTTGCTGTATTTATATTTTCTGGTTTGCATTACAATCATCATTGGAAGTTATAGGGTTTTCGACAAACCCTTATTATAAGTTCAAGGTTCTGGTTTTGGTTCGTTCCAGTCCTGTGATTATTGTGCGGCAAACATTGATAGCAGTTTGGGGTTTGGTTGTGTTGCTGATATTATTGTTGTTACCATTCTTGTGATCATGGGTGCTGCTGGTTGTTGTGTTGCCTACTGGTGCTAGGATTTCTGCTGGTACTTTCATATATTATTGGACCTGGTCGTTTAGTCCTGGGTCGTATTATCTGGTTGGAGATCCTTCTTTCCCCTAGGGGCGATTCTGGCCGCCACTTCCTACAACTTTTTCCGGCCAAATAAATCGCCTAATCCGTTTCTCTACCTCTGGTATGCAATCGGATTAGTGGATTGTGAATTCAGGGAAGTGGTGTGCTGTTCTTATCTCTTATTATCCCTTAATCGTCCCTTTTTCAGTCGACCTTTTAAAACCCTAAATCGTTGCTTCAGGATTGCTTTATAAAAGAGTTTTTGTTTTTACGATCTGGTCTTGTTTTAATCCCATTCGTGGAATCATAACATGATCATGGTTGTGGAATCGAAAACAATTTTTTAGGGTTCTTTTGAGGTTAACGGTTTTTAGGGTTTTTTCTTGCTCGGATTTTTATTCAGGTCGATCTTACTATCCTATAGTTTTTAGGTCGGTTTGTTTAATCCTATATGATTGTAGGACTTTCAAATCGATCTATTCTTTCTTATTAATTCGACCAGTGGGTGTTTGGTGCTGCTTCTATAAGCTTTGATGATTATCCAAAACCCTTTTTGGGTTTTGGTATTTTTTTGGCAGAAATCGATCCTGTATTCTCTAATTTGTCGGTTTTACTGATCACATTTGTAAGGGTCGATTGGTTGATTGGTTTTGTGCTTAATGCCTATAAAACCTTTTTAGGTTTTTATTAGTTTCGATTGGAAGTAAACTCTTTTTAGAGTTTGAGTGATGCTGCTTGTTCAACCTGTTAGGGTTGGTGCTTATGTTTGTAAGTGGGTTATGGGAGAGAAGGAAGTGTACTGCTGGTTTGCTACATCATTGGATCCTCCTTGCTGATCCGTATTGATGTGATTATGGATGTTAGGGTTCGTTATACCCTACTATTTGATTTGTTTGAGTGCTACTGGTTTGACTATGATTTGAACCGTGTTCGTGTTTACTTTCTTCAAAGAGTAGCTGCTCGATAATGGAAGTGAAGTTTTGCTATTCGTCTATAGTGGGCTGTTTTTATCACCTTATGATTGTTACATTCTATGTGATTCTACTGCTGTCGAATAGTGATTCTACTGATGCTTATGGATTCATGCTTATGGATTCATGTTGGGTTGGTGCATATGACTTGATCCTTGGTTGTTGTCTTCATGTGTTTCATTCGTATTTGTTAGAAGATTGGTTCAAGTTCGGATATGCTAGAAGGTTGGGTCGCTTAGACCATGGTTATGCTTCAAGTTCGATTTGCTACGGATGTCACTCTTATTAGGTTATTAGATTATGCTTTTTGCATAATACTAATAGAAGACGCAATTGGTTGAAGCTGGAAGTTTGAACTACTATGACGATTTGAAGATTCAAAGATTTGTCTAATTGAATTGCATTTAATTGTGTTATTTTATAGTCGTTGTAGTTTATGTTCAATGTAAGTTTATGTTCAATGTAAGTTATAAGAATGGCGTGTCATTCTTATATGAGAGTCTGTAAGTGTCCTAAGGGACTGAGATGAGGGAAGTCACCCTCATCCTATGTGCTTCAACGCTTTTTGGTGTAATGAATTTTACCGGGGTGAATTAACCCTTTTACCCAAAAAAGTTAGGGTTTGTTTAATCCCTATTGGTGGTTTATGGCATTTTCGTGTCGCGTGTTTCATTCTTATTCACTTTTGCGAGTGATAATTAATCATGTACAGAATTGTGCCATAGGTCTAAGTGTGGTCTTTTGATCCGTATTGCATATGTTATTTGCAATGGGATCGAATTTGGATCACTGGGAGTTTGATGGAGCTATATGGTGTGGATTGGTGCTGTTCGTGTACTACCATGGATAAGGCTGCATCGATGGAAGTTATGGACATCTAGAACGACTTATGAAGAATCATGTGGTTTAACGAGTTTTAATTTGTTTTCTTATAGTCGTTGTAGGTTTTGTTCAGTTTTAGTTATAAGAGTGGTGTGTCACTCTTATATAGTGGTTATTGTTAGTGTCCTGTGGGACTGTTATGTTTCTTCATGTAAGTGCCTATATAACGGGCTGAGGACATGGGATTCACCCATGTCAATTGTACTTCATTGTTTTTGGCGTAATATATTTACCAGAGTTTAAACCCTTTTACCCAAAAAAAAAAAAAAAACTGGAAAACATGGTCGGATAATACTCGTCTGAATGGTGGTCGGATAATACTGGTCGGAATTTTTGGCCGGAAAAGTCATCGGAAAGGTTTTATCGAAATTGCTTGTATAAGTAATTTTGATAAACCCTTGGTTATCGCAATTGTTTTATCGCAATTGGTTATCGCAATTAGCTTATCGCAATTCTTTAAACCAATTATCAAAATTCATAAAGAAAAATAAAAGAAAGTAAGATGAAGAGAATAAGACCACATTGACTAGACCACAAAACCTAACACCAACAACTCTTTGAACTTCAGTTTGTAACATCACGAGTCTAAACCGATAACAAAATGGAAAAAAGAAGGAAAAGAAACCCGAGCCAACAACAAATAATCAAATCCAATCTAATCCTAAACCACTTCACCTATTCACCAACATGAATCAACAACAACAACACAACTAACCTAATCCCATCAACAACATATGTGTTATTTTTTTTCTTTCGTTCGTTCGTTCATAAACAGAAAATAAATAAATAAATAAATAAAAAAAGATAAGACCTCAGATTGATTTTTCACTCGTATCTCTTATGAGATTTACAGAACGATTAAAACATTCATACACGAGTATACCAACTCATCATCGATCTAATTTATGAAGCATAGCTTCAATAATATCCGAACTCACGAGAACTGAAATGTAACAATCTTGTTACACTCACTTCTTTTGTTCGTTCAAAGACAATCAAACACATAAACACCTACCAGTGACCACTCAATGATCTTGAAGCTTTAACACCTTATTGATTCGAGACCGAGCAACAAAATTAAAGAAAGAGGCCTAGTTGTGTTGATTTGTTTGGTAAAGAGAAGATAAATTTTTCTTCTGTTGTGTTTTGGATTGCAAACCGAGAGTGAAATGAAGTGATATGGGCGGATGTTACAAAGATGGTGACTGAGTGTGATGGAGAGAAGCGTTATGTTTGTGATAGAGTGTGGTAGGCGGATGGGATAATAGGATTAGGGTTATCTAATGATAAAAAATTAGGATATAGTTGTCTTTTATATCCTTGTTATTAGGGTTATGTTGGACCCGGTTTGTCCACATGGATCGGGTTGTTAGTTGTTTTGGGCCCAGGTTATATGTTGTTTGTTGGGCCTTGACTTCCGAATGTTTTTGGGCTGAGCTTTTTAGCAAGCGAATTTGTTCTTTGGCTGAAACAAGTAAACGACATTTTTTTTTGTGGCAAGTATTATATCAAAATTTGGGCTAAGGTTATTAATATCAAATGTATTTTTTAATACATTGTATAACTTTTGATACAATACTTTGGCAAAAGTGTAGTATTTTGGTTATTACAAATTTTCACGGGGATACGTTTTTGATAAGATCAGGAAAAACCATTATCAAAGTTCACGTAACCAAGTAACGAAGGCTAGTTTTTGGGCATATAACCGCAAGATGTGACTACGGCGTTAATTCATTATTATTTATTTGAGGTTGAAGTGGAATTTCACGGGTGCGTGTACTTAGTATCTTGAAGATATTGGGGTTCGTTGGATGCATGATTCTTCGAGATCCTTGTTCGAGCTTATAACCGTTAGAATGATTACGACTTGAGTTATCTAGTTATACCTGATGCAAGGAGTTACGTTGTTGTGCTCACAGTGTATAGCTATCACTTTAAAGGAGTTACGTTATAGTGCTCAAGTGTCACAAAAAGTTGTGGATAATTCAAGAGAAGTTCATATACAGTTAAAGAAGGTTAGATGGGTATATGATTCTACCTTTATTGAAATTCTCAGTATTGGTTCTTAGTCTGACAATAGTGCAAGTTTAAGTCACAAGTTCGGGTTATTTTACTTCAGTCTCAAGTTCATAATACTGGGTTTTCTCCATCAAAAATCACTACAAAAAGCCGTCAGAATGATAATGAGGTCGGTAAAGAGTTAGCAGAAAAGAGTATAAATGAGTAGAGATTTTATCAACTGTTGATTCTCACGGACTATTTATGGTACTTCACAGATCTTCAACTAATTGGACATACAGGGTTTACGCTGCCTCCGTTTCCATCGTAACCATAGTGTGTATGCTTCCGATTCCGCGAAGACATCGTGGGGGAAGAGAGAGTGGATGTTCTTTGACTTTTCTTGCATTTTACCGTTTTTTTTTTTTTTTTTTTCTTTTTTTTTTTTTTTTTTTTTTTTTTTAAAGAAGAAGAGACGGATGATTTCATTACACTCTAAAGACTAGCAAAGCTTTCGCATACAATGTGAATAAAACAAACAAATGAAATGAGGATACTAGCTCCCTATTTATAGACATAAATTAGGGCGACATTAGCATCCAATGTTTCTAGAAGAAATTAAGTAAAATAGCCAGCCCATGGGCTCCTAATGAGCCAGCTATTACAAACTTAGAACCCATAATTTGCAACCTAATTTTGATAATGAACAAGACTTGAATATTTGTGAAACGTGTTCCCAACAATCCCCCCCTAAGTCTTGGTCATCTTGGTTGCTCGACGTCATCTTTGCTTCATTGGCTTTTGACGTCTTCATAATCTTTGTTCTTCATTCTTGTTGCGACATGATATGGTAATTTCGCGATCTGCATTTCTCCAATAGTGTCTTTACGTCTTTTCCACCATGCTCATATGTTCTTTGACTTTTGTTCTTCATATCGTAGTTCTCTCTTCATAAGCTTGATCTTTGTTTGTATATCCTTCTCTCATAATCTTTGAATACCGGAGAGACGTCCGCAGAGATGATCAGTGGTTCAGTTTTGTGATTTTGGTGTTATCATTTCAACTTTTGCAGGTTATGATGTGCGAAGTAGCCTACTTATGTGAGAAGATCTTGCTGATTTCTTGCATGTTACCCCCGAACGGAGTTTCCGCTTTGAGCATAATCATTACTGAGTACTAGTCAGATTTGCTTGGTGTGGTTTACGATGTCATCTACAAATTTCACTGCGTACTTAAAAACTTCAACAGTTAGAAGACATGTTAACTACATCAAAGTTTCGAATCTGCTGAAGACGGTTGTCAGTTTGGGGTGAAGCTGATTCAGAAACTTCACCAAAAAGAAGTATATGAAGAAGCCTTTAAAGACATGCAACATAAATTGGGGGGAAGTTAATCCAATTCATGCATATTACATCGTTTAACTACAAGTGAAGAAAAGTTCTCAAGCCGAGGTACAAGATGAAGACAAAGAGCGTCAACTATAGTCATCCTCAGCACTTGAAGAGCTTATGAAGACCTTTCTTTATTTGTATTTGTACTTGTAGGAAATGATGTAAGTAATCCCATATGTTGCCACATTGGGGGAAGATTGTTGGGAATGCTTCTAACACGAAAATTTTTGGGTAAAGGGGAGTAATCCTGCACCCTGGTAAAGTATATAAAAACCAAAAACGTTGAAGTACAATGGATGAGAGTGAGTCCCTCATCTAAGTCCCTTAGGACACTTACCTAACCACTATATAAGAATGACATGCCATTCTTATAACTTACAAATCCAAATACAACTAAAAATGACAAAAAAATAAAATACAATACATCGCAACTCAAATAAACACTTGAGTCTTCTAAGTCATCTTAGTGATCCAGATCTTATACATGAGGAAACCCTTCACCAAGTTACCCCGCCTTCCAAGTGCTCATTCCGAAACAAATCCCTTTGCAACTTCTATTAGTATTATGCATGAAGCATAATCTAATAACCTAATAAGAATGCAAGACATAGCAAATCGAATTTGAACGAACAAGCAATAAGGGTTCAACATCAAACATGATGAACCAAAGGGTTTTGAACAAGACCCTTCAAACTTAACTTCCAACACTAATCGGGACAGCAGCAGATTCATATCAAATGTAACAAACAAACCATGGTAACTAATCCCACAAATCTGACCGAATAGCAAAAAACCATAACTCGGACCCATGCAATTCCAATACCGTTCACTCGGGGTGTTGAATAAGAACCTACAAAGCTGAAACTTGAGTAATGAACAGCAACATAATGCATCTATCAAGGTCGATCAGCAGCAGCACCAATGTGTCAATCTCCTCATCGAACCAATAAACAAGGTTATCAATCCATACATCATATGGACTAACCAAGGGTTAATAAGCCCTAACCAGCAGATCGAATGAGCACCAAAACAAGACCTGATCCAACTGATATGATAAGCAAGAATACGTGTAGAATCAAGTCACACCAATCGATCAATAGGGTTTAATAATAATAACCCTAAAAACACTTAACTTCCAAGAGTTTCCAAACCCTAACCAACAGCAATCGATCACAGATCCAAAGGATGAACAATAGGACCAGATCATGTGAATCAAAACAGCAACACCATCACTCTCTCAACCCATAAACACGGCATAAACCACATTCCTAGAACAACCACGATCATCAGATCGACATTCATGAATAAATGGAATGGTTAAATCCAATTTGCATAACACAAAATATCCTTGAACGAGCAGCATAACCAATCACCAGAAAAAAGTAATCAAAACCGAATAATATGAAACCCTAAAAAAGGTTTTCGTTCTAGAAAAAACCCTAAAGATCGCAAAAGCGAATAGGGATCAGGTTGATTACCACATCGTATCTATACAGCAGGATCGACTTAATAAGAGTATTAAACCGACTTGAATGAAACCCATACAATAGAATACGATTGACATAAACCACCAAATCGTATCGATCAAGATAAATCAGTTTAAAAACACAAAGATCATTAAACCGACTCAAGGAATCAACCAGATACGATTACCAATCAGTAACAAATCGAAACCCTAAAAAAAAACGATACCCTATAAAAAGGAATCGAATGAGTATAAAGAAAAGTTAGGGTTTCGATTTTAAACAATGAAACACATCCAACACATCCAGCCGCCACCCTTAAGAAAGAAACAACCTACAAACCGATTGCATACCAGTAAACATAAGGATGTTTAAAGGTAGAGATACGATTTTTAGGATTGATTATGGCCGGAAAATTGAAGTAAGGGTGGCGGCTGGAACCTAGAGAGAGAGAGTTTTGTTTTGGGGGAAGATTGTTTTGGAATGCTTCTAACACGAAAATGTGACAACATATTTGGGATTACAATAGTTAATCTTGTTAGGCTCAAACACATGAACTGAAACCGTCATTTATGTAAAGTCATGTGTATGTTAGCCTTTATATACCCTCCTAGACTTCACTAGGAGGGTGAGCTTTGTGTGTTTGTTTTTTCACCTTTCATTATCTCTAATAAAATAGGCCTTTTAATCTCTCTCTCTATACTCTCTCTCGCTAACATCTAACCATGGAAATGATGTATTATCATCATCTCCGACCTCCCGATTTATAATAATCTCACCAAAACACAATCCATCAGAAGGAGTGAGAGCTGTGGACTTCAGCAACTCTACCGTGTGTCATGATGTCCTTTAGAATTGACCGCTTGTTCTTTTGTTGGCTCACAAGATAAACAATAGAATGGTTGGATGTGTTACCAGTGTCTTTTTATGCATGTATATGTGAGATTATATGTGAGGGGTAATTATATAAAACATAAAACCATTGTTTTTAATCAGTAATTAAAAACATAAATTGGTAAATGTTTTTATTATCGCCTTGCATGGATCGTTTACAGTCTATGCGAGAGATGAAAATTTTTGGACATATGGTCAAGATAACAAATTTCATTAATAATAAAACATTAGGAAAATACTAGGACGCATTCGGGGAATGAATGTAAGAAACCCAAGAAATCTTAGGTTGTATTGAACCACCCATAATTGTTACACTCTCCTAGTTCAGATCCTGCAGACATATGATGCCAAAGCATGGTGTATGTGGGTGCATGGCTGATGCCGGATGAGGTGGACCCTTTGAATCATTGGTCATATGCTAAAGCAAAAGCCAATGATTAGCAAGACCACTAGCTTTATGGTGTAGTCTATTAGTATTCGGCCAAAGCGGACCCAAGGTGCATGAAGAGACTAAACATGCATGGCTTTGCTAGAGTCTCGAAGTCAGGAATTGTGTGAAAAGCACAATTGGCCAGCGTTGCCTACCTAAAAGCTATCATGCATGAGCGTATGCCAAAGCAGAGATTATGTAGATAGTGTAATATAGATCCTGGACTAATAAATCAGGTTTTAGGTTTTATGGTTTATTAGTGTTTTAATCAATAACTAAGAAGTGTATTTTAATTTGTATTTGTAGATGTCTGTTAAAAGCACACCAGAAACATCTATTGGCTGCGAAAGTTGCATACCCATTCTGAGGCTTATAATAGGAATGGAGGAGAGACAGTCTGTTGACGTGTACCCACTGACTCTCGGGGTATGAGGAAACGCCGATATGGTTCTGGATTAAGGGATCATGGAAATCCAAACACAGACTGGTCTGAAGAGATGAGTTGTACCATGAATGGAAGCTATGACCAAAGTAAATGCATAAAAAGTGTTCGTGATTCTGGTATCTACATAATTCATTTCTTTCTTACTTCATACATAGTTTGGGTGCTAGATACTGGTTGCGATAGTTATATTTTCAATAACTTGCAAGGATTTGAAGTAAACAAGAAGATGGGAAAAGGTGAGGTGAACCTATGAATAGGCGACGGTTCCATTGTTGGAGCTAAAGTTGTAGGAACCTATAGGCTACCATTACCATCAAGATTAACATTGAAACTGCAAAACTGCTATTATGTGACAAGGCTAATTAAAAATGTAATGTCGTATGACCTATTGAGTGACAGCGGATTTGATTTTAAATCAAGTTCAAAACCTATTTCTACTTTAAAAAATAATCTCTTTTATTCAAAAGTTGTCTCTCACCAGGGTCTGTACATGTTGGACTTGCAATCTCCTGATGCGGCAATCTTTCATGTTGGCACAAATCAACCACGTTATGGGTTGAAAGGCGCACCTCTGGCATTGTCGATTGGGACACATCAGTGAGAAACACATATAGAAGCTCTAGAAGGAAGGAATTCTGGAACCATTAGTGTTGGGTCAGGAAAAACCCAAGAATACTTAAAACATGATTTGGACACAAATTAACTAAGTGTTAACTTAAACCGAGAACAATTCAAGTCACTGAGAGAACAGCCTCTCAGTGAGTCATCTTCAGGATGCTTAAGGCGAATTCAAGTAGAAGGATTCACTACTCAGGAAGGCGGTACTCCCTGATGTAGCACTTAAGCCAAAGAAGAAGATGATGGTTCAGTAAGTGTTTGACAAGAACTCACTGAACCCCAGTCTCCTCAACAGCAATGAAGTAATTAAGAGTGATAACTGAGAAGCGTGTCCTGAAGAACTAAGTGCCTGAGAAGAAAGGCAGAAATATCTAGGAATGATTTAAGATAAGATCAAATCTTATCTTGTCAGGAAGAAATCCTTCCTAAGACGGCTTAAAGTCTTGGAGTGTCAGACCAACCACTCCTAAAGACTTAATAGGCCATTTCTATTGGTTCTTGGAAATGACAATTACTGTTGTAATTGTCAGACACGCTTGCTCAACAACTTGTAATATTTTAATTACTTTTACTCAGTTTACTTGTGTATAAATAGATTGAGAAGGAGAGAAGTTGAGTGTGTTTTGTACAATTAAAGCTTAGTCTTTTGCAAAACAACTTCTCTCCTAAAAAGAGTATCCCTGAGATAGCTCAGTGAGGTCGCATTGTTACCACTCAAGCAAAACTTGAGTTTAGATAGGAGACACCACCATACCTTGTCTATTCAATCCCAAGTGTTTGTTCCGCAAAACACTTGGGTATAGATTCTTTGATTCATTTCTAATAAGAATTTAAACGTTGAAAATTATCTTGAGTTTTCTATATTCACGTTTTATAACTGTTAGAATTAATCATAACATTGTATTAGTCATAAACACAAATAGATTAACTTTCTAGTTAACTCTAAATATGTTAAGGGAACAACAAGTGGTATCAGAGCCTCTGGTTTATAAAATCTTTTTAAACTAACCAGGTCTTGGCTCAGAGTAGTATCTAATGGTCTTGGTCTTGAAAGTAAACTGACTCAGAAGCAACTGAATCTGAAGAAGAAGAAACCATTTGCATGGACGAAGACATAGCAACTATTGCAGCAATACAAGCAAGCAAAAAGACTCAAAAAGAGGATGATGCAAGAAGAGCAGATTTAAGGGTTGCAGAACAAAGAAAGATGGAACAACAAAAAGGTGCTGGAGGATCCGGAACACTAAAACAAGTGTCTCCAACCCACCCTGATCCGGTTAATCAACCCGGAGGGTCTGGAGTTACTACAAAAGAAATATCTCAGCCTGATTCGGTTATTCAACCCGATAGGTCTGAATTACACTCTGAGGACATGCCTCCACCAATTAGTCCGGTTAATCAACCCGGCAAGGAAAAAGAACTGTTGACAGATGAGGAAATAAAGGATGACATGTTCGAACAAGGCAATCTGGAGCAATATCAAGAAGGAAATGCTAATAATTTCTGGGAAGAGTCAGAGGACGAGCAACCTATAGAGGAGGAAACCACAAAAGCTGCAAACCAACTGGAAGCTGAAATTAAGGCAGACGAAAAAGCGAGGAAGGAATCAAAAAGAGTGCAAAAGGAGAACGAAGAGGCAGAAAAGGAAGCTGATAAATACATTTCAACACCACCACTCACTCCACCTCAGTTAACTCTCACTCTTTATGAGCCTCAACCTGACTTACAGCCTAAGGCTTCAACACCTCCTACCTCCCCACCTAAGGATCCAACACCTCCTGACTCACCACCAAAGGCACCAACACCTCCTGATTCACCACCAAAGGCTCCAACCCCTCCTACATCATCGTCACAACCATTATCACCACCCATGCCATCAAAGGCAATAACTGAAGAAAAAATCAAAACAATCATATCTCCTACAACAAAGAAGTTGAAAAAGGAGGCAAAACTAGCACAAGCAAAGAAAGACAGCAAATTAAGTGACCAAGTAACTGAGTTGCAGAATGTGGTCAAAGGTCTTTCTGAGCAAGTAAATGAGTTGCAGGAGACCAAGAAACAAATGGATGAATTCCTTGATGATGATGTTAAGAAACGACTGCTCAAGGAAGCTAAGGCCAACACAAAGAAATATGTCAAGCAATACATGCCTGAGCTTATGGAAAAGATTGAAGAGTATGTCGACAACAACATTGCTGAACAAGTCAAGAACATCACAGGAACGATTCCTCATGACTCAGAAACCCAACCAAAGCTGCTTCAAGATTTCACAACTGATGAGCTCCAACGAGCACTCCTCCCCAGACTCACAGCACTTATCTCACCAACTGATACAGAAATAGCTCTCTATGAGGCTATTAACGCAAATCTAGAATCTTGCAAAGTTGCGGCCAATAAAGGAAAATGTTCCCGAGATGATGAAGACCAAGACCCTGACACCCACTCCAAGAAGCAAAAGGGTGAAGAAGGATCTGGTCCACAGATCAAAGAACCAATTAGACCGTCAACTACAACTACATCTCAACCACACAAGGCTTCGGAGTCTGAACCTAAGGAGATAGAGCATCACTTTGAGCACGTTGCTACAGAGGAAATGGATTTTCAACAAGAATATGATCAACCTCAGTTACCACCAAAGACCAAAGCTACATCAAGCAAGAAATCTTCCAAAAGATCAAACGTAGTTTCATGGCTCGATGATGATGATACACCTGGGAATGAGTTCTTTGATCAGTTAGCAAGTGCTCAAATACATAAAGACGAAGATTCCAAGATGGAAGATAGCACATTTGAGTTTGCTCAACAACTCAAAAGTACTCAACGCATCAAGAAACTGACCAAGAGGGAACTTCGCCGGATTAAAAACGATGCCTTTAATCTTCTTAAGGACAACTCTTCAAGTGCAGCTGAGCTCGAGTATCACCTTGAGAACATTGCTCGAGCCATGTCTTCCGACTTCAGCTGGACTGATCCAGATGTGATTGGCAGCAGAGATAGCAAGAACAAGCCATACATCACAGACTGGACGAAGCCTCTACCGGTGATCAGAGTTCACAGTCAACCAGCCATTCCATATCGTTTCTTCTTCAATAAAGATCTTGAGCTACTCATGCACGGGGCCAACTGTCAGACAAAATATGCAACTTCAATTACTTTGACTCCAGCAGCAAGATACGAACACCCTGCCATCGAGGAAACAGCCACTCATCTCTTCATTCCCAAGAAGGTGCACTATGACCAAGATGCAGAGCTGGGCATTTATCACTGGTTTGAGAAAAGGAGGACTTGGTACAAAAGTAAACTAACCAGGAAGTCTCATGAACCAGTGAGAAGTGACCTGAGATTGTTGTTGTAGTCAGTCTGAAAGGGGGACAAGAAGTATGATTACACGTTCCTCTCAGAAATCAATGTAAGAAGACATGACCAGCAACTCAACACGTTCTCTGAGGCTGATTTCCCGGACTTAAGCCTTAACGATCTTGAAGATATGTATTTGGCTAAAGTTCAAGGGAAACTACAACATGTGACACCAGAACTTCGGTACGCCTTCAGCACATCTATTCCTCATTTCATCAGAAGAAAGATTATAAAAGAACGTGTAGAAGATATTCAACTAGGGGTCGAGAGCTACCAGACAAAGTTGAACTTGACTGAACCAATGCTACATCTCCCGGATATCAACAATGAAGCTCAATACACCTTCAAGAGTCAGCCAACTTTTGGATTCGTCTACAAAAGTGATCTGACAATCAACTGCTTCATGGCATATTGGGATATTCATAAGTTCTGCAACACCACGTTGAAGAAGGTCCGTGATGGGTTAGTTATTCGAGTTCGTGATCAACAATTGCTGAAGACAAAGAGATGGAATGGTGATCAGTTGAGACAGATCTACCAGTTTGTGAACAAGGTTGAGAGAAGGCTATTCAGAAGAGATCAGATGCAGAGGTTTGAAAGCTACGTTGGAGGACGTCCATCCTTCTCAGTCTAAACATTTCAAAGACCAGATCCAGTCTACACATCATTCAAAAGAGGAGGATGAAGTAAGAGTTTGATTTATAATTCATTATTCTTGCCTATATGACTGTTATACTATGGCTTGTGCACACATCACAGTGCACAACCCGTTCCTGTAAAGAAAGGATCCTGAGGTACGCTTCAGTGCCTCAATCCTGATCAAAGGAGCGAAAGCTTCTTTCTTATGAGTAGAATTAAACCAGAATTTTTCAAACATTCCACGACTTACTTTCAAAATCGTTCTCTAATCTATTAATCTTGTTCAAATCCTTATAAAAGTTGTGTTTCTGACGATTAACTTGTTTAATGCAGTCTAATAACATTGTTTTTATTTTGATTCTGGCTTGATTAGTTTAGGGTTTCGACTTATTCTTGGTTTTTTGGTTATCGCATGTTAGGGTTGTTAGGGTTTCTTGGATCGCTATTGTCTTAATTTTCATGCCATGAGTGTCGATTAGGGTTGATTTGATGGGTATTTAATCTCGTTGTGGGATTTGGTTCTCTTTTATTTGAGTATTAAATATTTGGTAGTAGTTTTTTTAGGGTTTTTACTTGTTCGCTGTTTTAGGGTTCGCTACTGTTTTGTGGTTTAATTCGTGATTATTATGGATAATAGTCATCCTATACCTCTTGCGCCGGTGGAATTACAATCCTTGGGATCAAGAGATGATGGTGATACGGATTCGTTGCTGGGTAAGGTTTGGAAGGGTCGTTCTAAGTCAAGTCTCCTTGACAGTGCTCCTCTCTTAAAGTCTATTTTGAAAAATAAGGGTGCTACTTGTATTAACAAGGCTTATGTTTCTCATGAGGAGGCATTTACTGTTGTGCAAGGAGAGGGTAATGTGGAGGAGTCTTTGGTTAGTGGAATTGCTAATAAGATTAAGGATGTTGATGGGCAGATTTTACGTAGGGAAGAAAAAACTTTGAAAGCTAACCGTGTGGTTACATTTGAGGAAGTGGCTAGTGAGAAGCATAAGTTTGTTTCAAATGTTGACAATGAAGTGCATGCTAGTGTTAGTTTTAAGAATGGGACTGATTTGCTTAATGATGAGAACATAACTAGTAAGGGTTACAATAACGTGTCAAATTCAGGATCGTTTGCGGACAAGTTAAAGAATTCTTCAGTTAAGAAGGTTGTTAAGGTTGTGGAGATGAGGAATACTGAGCAAGTGGCTGGTGCAAATGTGGTTATTCCATTGGAAGCGGTTTAAAGAGGTTAGTAACAGATTTGCGAACACTCTTTATGGTTACTTTATTGGAAAGAGACTTGCTTTTCCTATTGTGGAAAATTACGTGAAGAATACTTGGGCAAAATTTGGTCTTCAACGTGTTATGCTAAATAACGGGTTTTTTATGTTTCAATTTGCTACCAAGGAAGGTATGGAAAGGGTTTTAGAGGAAGGACCATGGATGATTCGTCTTGTGCCTATTATTTTGAATATTTGGACTCCTAATTCTAAACTTAAGAAAGATGAGATTACATCAGCCCCGGTGTGGGTTAAGATTCATAATGTTCCTGTTGTAGCGTATTCAGAGGTGGGTCTTAGTCTTATTTCTACACAAATAGGGCGTCCTATTATGTTAGATGCCTACACGAGCTCTATGTGTCTTCAATCTTGGGGACGTAATTCTTATGCAAGGGTTCTTGTTGAAGTATCTTCGTTGACAGCTCTACTTGACTCTATTGTGGTGGCGATTCCATACCCTAATGGATCTGGGCATTCTTTGGAAACGCTTGAAGTTGAGTATGAATGGAAGCCACCTAGGTGTGAAACATGCAAGATTTTTGATCATGGTGATTCTGGTTGTCCTAAAAGGGTGAAACAGGTTGAACAACCGGTGGTCGATGAAGATGGGTTTGTTCAAGTTAATACGAAAAAGGGGAAGAGTAAACAACAAGGAAAAAAACAAATTGATGGGTTGAGGTTTCAAAAGCCTAAACCTAAGCTGTTTTACTATAGACCGGTTAATAGGAATAATGTGGATGGTGCTTCTACGTCCCAATCCAATGCTGGTACGTCTTCGTCCAATGATGCTAAAGTGGATGCCTATAACGTGACTAATGGGGCTGAAAAAGGGCAAGATATGCAATCTGAGTCTAATGTAGAAAGGAAGTTTTCAAATCAGCCTACAAATTATCAAGGTAATAAAACGTTTATTAATGACAATTTGGAAGGCATTTCTTTGAGTAATCCGTTTGATGCTCTTGATGATGAATTTATTGGTGCGGGTAATGATGAGCTGTTGGGAAGTGGTGCTAATGTTGATGAGGGATTGAAGGTTGTGGATAGTGATGATGAGGAGGTTGATGAATATATTGAAATGCTGGACAAAAAACGTAAGGAAGCAAGCACTTCCTCTATAGATGTTTCTGATGTATAGCATTGCCTCGTGGAATATAAGGGGAATGAACCTTTCCCCTAAGCAAAATGAGGTTCGTCAAATTATTTGTGAAAATAAGCTTTCTGTTTGTGCTATTCTTGAGTCTCATGTTGCTAGATCGAGGTTGGAGGGGCTGTGTAAGAAGGTGTTTCGGATTTGGGATTGGACTTCTAATGGTCATTTATGTACGAAAGGGTCCCGGATTATTTTAGGATGGAACCAGGAGGATGTTGATTTAACGGTGATTGCTATGGATGATCAAGTTATTCACACTTGTATTCGGTTTAAAATAGACAAGAAAGAGTTATTTTGCTCTTTTATTTATGCTCATAACCGTTACACTCATAGACGTCCTCTTTGGCGTAATCTTATTTTGCATAAGCATTATGTTCGGAATCGTCCTTGGTGTCTTCTTGGAGATTTTAATTCAGCGCTGCATTTAGAAGATAAATTGGAGGGTTCTTCGGTTATTGATATTGCTATGCGGGAATTTAAGGAATGTGTTGAGGAGATTGAGGTTTTTGATGTTAATCGATCAGGTTTGCAGTTCACTTGGAATCAAAAGCCGCGAGGGACAGATGGTACGCTTAAAAAGATTGATCGAATTATGGCTAATCTTGAATGCACGGATAGTTTTGTTGGTGCCCATGCTATTTTTCAGCCTTATCGTATGTCAGATCATTCTCCGGCGATTCTTACAATTCCTACGTCTCATAAGTTTATACCGAGGCCGTTCAAGTTTTTTAATATCCTTGTTCAGAATCCTCGGTTTAAAATGCTTGTTAAGGATTGTTGGAATGTTGATGCTAGTGGTTTCCATATGTACAAAGTGGTTAGCAAGCTTAAGTCTTTGAAGAAACCGCTTCGTAAGCTCCTGTTTGATGAAGGGAATCTCCATGAGAAAGTTATTAAGCTTCGTCATGAGTTAGATACGGTCCAACGTGCTCTTGATGCTGATCCGTTCAATATTGATATTCGAGAGGAAGAGGCTACGTATCTTAATGCTTATAATGATGCTATTTTGTTGGAGGAGCAGTTTCTTAAGCAAAAAGCTAAGGTGGAATGGCTTCGGGTTGGGGATTCTAATTCGGCTTACTTTCATAAGGTGGTGAAGAGTCGGAAAGCTAGAACTCGTATAGATGTGATAACCAACAGTGATGGGGTTCGATTTGATGGTGAGGAGGTGCCTAATGCTTTCGTTAGTCATTATGCTTCATTTCTTGGCCAAGAGGGGTATACGATTCCTTTTGATGATACTGATTTATTTATGACTACTCTAGATCCTACTGTTGCGGAGGATATGGTTCGGGATATAACATCGCAAGAAGTAAAGGATGCTTTGTTTTCTATGGGTGATGACAAATCTCCTGGTCCGGATGGATTCACGGCGGCTTTCTTTAAAGGAGCTTGGGATATTGTGTCTAAGGATGTTACTATGGCGGTTCAAGAATTTTTTACGAGTGGCAAGTTGTTGAAGGAAATGAACTATACTATTCTTGCTCTTTTGCCTAAGGTCACTTCTCCTACTCGGATTAATGATTTTAGGCCTATTTCTTGCTGCAATGTTTTATTCAAATGTATTAGCAAGATTATTGCTAACCGTATCAAGAATAGTTTAACATCCTTGGTGAGTTTAAATCAATCAGCATTTGTCCCGGGTAGGAGGATTTCGGATAATATTTTACTTACTCAGGAGATTATGCATAATTATCATGTTGACAAGGGTCCGGCTAGATGTGCTTTTAAAGTGGATATTCAGAAAGCATATGATACTGTTGATTGGAGTTTTCTGCGGCAAATGCTGATTGGTTTTGGTTTTCATAATCGTATGATTGGTTGGATTATGGAATGTGTGACTTCGACTTCGTTTTCTATTAGTATAAATGGTTCGGTCCATGGGTATTTTAAGGGTAAGAGAGGTCTTCGTCAAGGTGATCCGTTGTCTCCGTATCTTTTTACTCTTGTCATGGAGATTCTTACTCTTATGTTAAGGAGAAGGGTTAGTAATTCGGTGCTGTTTTCATTTCATCAACATTGTTCTAATCTTAGCATTATTAATGTGTGCTTTGCGGATGACCTTTTTCTCTTTGCTCATGGAGATGTTGATTCTGCTCGTGTTATTATGGAGGCTTTGGATGAGTTTAAGCATGTTTCTGGTCTTACCCCGAGTTTACCAAAGAGTACAGCTTACTTTTGTAACGTTCAGAATCATGTTAAGCTTGCCATTCTTCAGATTATTCCATTTGTTGAAGGTAGTCTTCCAGTCAAGTATTTGGGTGTTCCGTTGGTTACTACTAGGCTGGTTTTTCGTGATTGTAAGGAGTTAGTTGAGAAGTTGTCTAACCGTATGAAGGATTGGAAGAATAAGTTTCTTTCCTTTGCTGGTAGGCTTCAACTTATTCAATCCGTCCTTTCATCGATGCATATTTATTGGGCTTCGGTTTTTATTCTTCCATCTCGTATTATTTATGATTTGGAACAGCTCATGAGGAGTTATTTATGGGGTAATGGTGATGGGATTAAGGGTAAGTCCAAAGTAGCTTGGGAGGCTGTTTGTTTGCCTAGGCAAGAAGGAGGTCTTGGTATTAGAAGGTTGGATACATTTAATAGTGCACTGATCACTACCCATATTTGGAGTATTATAACAGGTAAAGAGTCTCTTTGGGTTAGATGGATTCATATGTATAAACTTCGGGGTCGTAACTTCTGGGATATTCCATGTCGAGGCAATATGACATGGAGTTGGCGTAAGATCTTGCAACTTAGACCTCTTGTTCGTAATTTTCTATGGTACAAGTTAGGGGATGGATCTAAGGTTTCGGCATGGTATGATTCTTGGTGTTTGCTGAGTCCCATCTCGCGTATTGTGTCATCTCGTGATATTCACCGTGCGGGATTTAGTGCTAACACTACTGTCCGTGATATCATTTCTCCTAGTGGATGGGAGTGGCCGGCTGATTGGTTGATTAGGTATCCTGTGCTTGCCTCTATTCCGGTTCCTCAATTGGTGGATCATTCGGATGATTGTTTAAGATGGCATGACAGTCATGGGGTGTTTAGGCCGTTTTCGGTTTCGTTGGTTTGGGATTGCATTAGGCATAGGGATGATAAAGTTGAGTGGTATCACTTGGTGTGGTTTTCTCATAGGATTCCAAAACATGCTTTTCATCTTTGGTTGATCATGAAACGGCGTTTACGGACTCAAGATATGCTTCGGAGTTATAATGGGTCTACCGATGACCTCTTGTTGTGTCCTTTTTGTAAGATGCAACCGGACTCTCATGATCATCTCTATTTTGACTGTCCGTATTCTAAGCAGGTTTGGGAGTTGGTTAAGCGGTTTGCTGGTCTTGATTGGTTGCCTTCTTCGTTGGATGCTATAACTAATGCTCTCATTTTGTCGGCGAAGTCTAGGTCTGTTCGTAGTGTTGTTTCTAAGCTTGTATTTGCAGCCGCGACATATGTTATATGGCAAGAAAGGAACAACCGGATTTTCAAGCAGCAAATGAGGCCTGAAACACAATTAGTGGATTTTATTAAGTCTACGGTTCGGTTGAAGCTGCTTACTTGCAGGTTTAAGAAGTCGGCGAACGTGATTGATCTTGTTCGCGTGTGGAAGTTGCCATCTTCTCTTATTCATTCATGAGATCGCTTATGGTTTTGGTTCTCAATTCTCCAAGGGTGAAGCTTTCCCCTTTAAAATTGGCTAGTCCTGAGCAAACGGCTACAGGTAAAGACATCTTAAATCCGTTTATAGTTTCTGATTTGCTTATAAATCAGATGGTTATCAAGAGTACCATAGCTTATGAGCTTAATCTCTTGGCTAGTCCTGAGCAAACGGCTACAGGTAAAGACAGTTCAAATCCGTTTAGAGTTTCTGGTTTGCTAATAAATCAGATGGTTATCAAGAGTACCATAGATTTTGATCTTAATCTCTTGGCTAGTCCTGAGCAAACGGCTACAGGTAAAGACAACTCAAATCCGTTAATAGTTGCTGATTTGCTAATAAATCAGATGGTTATCAGGTGTACCATAGTTTTCGGGCTCAAACATTTGGCTACTCCAGTAGTGAAGGCTATTGGTAAAGAGACATCAAATCCTTTAGTTTCGATGATTCACCTCTCACAGGAGTTAATTCTTCTGGAAGTGATGAGAATAGTCTGTAACGATTATGTTTTGATGTTCTATTGGTCTTTTGTTGCTGCAAAGTTAAGGTACGATATTAGATGGTTCTATTATCGGATTTTGGATTCTTGGTATTGTGCTATTGCTGGATGGAAGCTGGACGTTCATGGGATTCAAGATTCTTCCTGGTTTTATTCCTAGTTTCTTTGTATAGCTAGGTTTGTTGTGCTTTTGGTCTGTCATTAGCACAAGCTTTTTGTTAGTAGTGGTTGTTTCAAGCGTTGCTTGAGGTTAATGTGGCATGTCAGCCACATTCCATTGTACTTAAACCGTTTTTGTTGTGATTAATATATTTTGCCAGGGTGTATCCCTTTTACCCAAAAAAAAAAAAAATTAAACCAGAATTTTTCTAAGTTTTTCAAAATTCTGCTCATAAGGACAAGTATTCCCTCGTCAAGGGGGAGTATTTGAAAAATAATCATTGTTCCATAAACGAAAAGTTCTTGAAATTCTTCCCACAAAACTCAAAAGGCATATTTTTCTCAAACGTTTATCAAAAACATCATAAGTATGCTATTTTTTAGGGGAAGAATAAAGATATGATCAAAATATTGTAACTCAAAAGTTGAAATCTCATGTGAGCTAGGCTCAGAATTGACCCTTGAATTGACGATAGCAAAAGTCAGTAGTCGAAAGGACATATCCTGGACGGGTAATAATTTCCAGCCAGTTTATCTGGTGATGTAAGCGTGTCTCGCAAAGGATATGTCTGAGTAGAATGTACTGATTTCGAGCGATTTTCTTTGAATGTGATCTGGACGGGTAATAATTTCAAGCTAGTTCTACTAGTGATGTAAACGTGTCTCGCGACGATCATGTTCATTGAAAATCAATCAATTCAAAAAGTGCCAATTCTACCCGACATGTGCAAATTTACCTTAACCATTTATGAGCACATGTTAAGGGGTGTATTTTTGAAAATCACAAAACTCTCAAAGTGTTGAACAAAATATGTTTTCATAATCATAAACACTTTGAGAGATTTTCAAAACGGTTTGGTTTATGGCATTAATAGGATAGTCATGGAGTTATAAGGTGACTAAGATTAGAAATAACCGTCCTACGATCCGCCAGAGCCGGAGGGATCTACCCAAGGACAATACGAATAGTTTAGAACTAGAAAGTCCTAGGTATGATTGAAAAAGGAGATATGAAATGAAAGGAGAAAGAAGGGGTTGAAGAATTAAAAAGAAAAGTAAATAAAAAGGGTGAAAAGAAATAGCCCTCCATTTGTTCAACGTTAGGGCAGACACCAGGTTCAATACATAATCTACTGATTGGTTGGGCATCACTAGTATTGAAGATAAAAGTCGTCATGGACCCAGTGATGCACTGCACTAAACCTTCTAGCCACTCAGGTGTCTCTCAAAAGACACTTGTTTCATTTCACACGGAGAACCCTTCATTATCTATCGACCTCTCACTACAAGATGTGTTGATATTGAAAAGGAGGCACTCTGCTCCATGCCTCCGACGACCAAACAAATGTGCACTAATCGAGTCTAGAGCCATGAGATACATCAAAGATCTCTTAGGTACACTTAGTATACACTGTCTGTTCAACAAAAAGAACACCAGTTGTAAATCATAAGAGTGTCCTTCGTAGATCTTAGCAATCTGCCGAGAACATTCATGAGAGAATTCACAAATTGTGATTCTTAGTGATTGAATGGAAATCCTGCCAGGGTCAACATCAAACAGCCCTGACAGCGGGTCACTTCGGTAATCCCTTGTGGATTACGCTTAGTGTTTGCTCCAAAAGTGGTCTACAGTTGTGGGGTGATCTCTAGCGACTCACTGAATCGTGGGTGCACTTCGGTGTGTCCGTGTAAGCCCTTTCGGGGGTATCCGGTTCAGAACGGCCTGGATTTGGATTAGAGAAAGTCTTCACACTATGCTGTTGATGATCTCAAAGTTCAAATCTGTAAGTACCGGATGATTTATTGCTAACTATTTACTTGCAGCGAATCATGAATACCTGGAGTTCCACCACCTTTCCAGCATGCTCATATCCTGAAGCAAAGTTCTTAGAAAGACTAAGGAATATCAAATGTTCAAAGATATTAAAGAAAAGTCAAAGTTCAAGCACTACAACCTTTCACAAGTCAAAGATTGAAGAAGTGAGAACTAGTTGAAAGATATATGAGCATGGTGGAAAAGACGTAAAGACACCAGCATTGAAGACCATTGGAGGACGGTAGATTATTACCATACCATACCATATCAGATCAAGAACAAAGAACAAAGATTATGAAGACGTCAGAAGCCCAAGAAGCAAAGATGACGTCAAGCAACCAAGATGACCAAGACTTAGGGGGAGATTGTTGGGAACATGTTTTAATATTTATTCAAGTCTTTGTCATTTGTACGTTATATTGGTTGCTAAACAAATATGGGTTATAAGTTAGTATAAAGCACATGATCCATTAGTAGCCCATGGACCATGTTGCCATGTAAAAGCTTCTAGAATACTTTGCACATGGGACGCCCTAATACTCGCATATAAATAGAGGCTTAGGGTGCTCATTTCTATAAATGAACCACTGAGCTATCTCAGGGACAAGGTTGCTCTTGGGAGGAGAAAAGTGGTTTTGTGAAAGTCTAAGCTTTTAATGCACAAAACTTATCCACTTTTCTCCCTTATGATCCTATTTATACACAAGTATAAAAGAGCACCCGTGACTAAAAATACAAAAAGAATGACCTAGCTAGTCTGGACAAAATACAACAGTATTTTGTCACAGTTCCAAGAATCTATTTTGGGAATAGGTTAATACTGCTTTCTGAATGTCAGTGATAACACTGTTCTTGTTCTTGCCTTTTAGGGAAAGTTTGACTTTGGCCTGATAAGGACTTCTTATCTTTTCAAACTCTTCCCGCCTTGTCCCGCCTTTCTTTCAGACTTAAGATTCTTCACTCTAGGTCTTTAGTCTTCAGTCTTCAATCATTATAGTTGTTGAGGAGACTGGGGTTTAGTGAGTTATTGTCATTACTCACTAAACCCATTATCTTCTTATTTGGCTTAAGTGACACTCAGGGAGTTCCGCATTCCTTAATGATGAATCTTTCTTCTTAGAATCGTCCTAAGCATCCTGAAGATAACTCACTGAGTGACTGTTCACTTAGTGACCTGAGAGTGTTCACGGTTGATTAACACTTGGGCTAATTTTTTTTGGGTAAAGGGGATACCCCGGTAAATGTATTAAACCAAAATAATGTTAAGTACAAATGGAATGTGGCAGAGGCACCACATTAACCTCAAGCAAAAAGCTTGATAAACTAGTGTTTATGACAGGCCATAAACACAACAACCTAGTAAATTACAATCAACAAACTAGGAATAAACAAGAATAAACTTGTGACCAGCGAACATCCCGCTTCCACCCGTACGCATGAAAGGAGCAAGGCGACCCAGGAAGTTTGCCTCCTTAAAAACCCTTTCCAAGAAAAAACCCAGAGGGAAAACCTTGGAGGAGGGAAAAAGAGTACAACCCATTCCTGGCACTCCCCTCATGAACAAGACAAGCACATATTGAGCATCCATCATGGCGTTGAATCAGTAGCAATGATCACCGATCCAGGTAGTCTCCATGTATCCAAAATCCTTCTCACCTGTATAGATTTCCTAGTAAATCGAAAAGAAAGGATCTTCAACCGAACAGTGGTAACAATATCATCGAACACCTGAGTATATGACTTAAGACCCTTCTTAAAAAGCCTCGAATTACGCTCTCGCCAAATAAAATAACATGTAGCAGCAAGAAGGAGGCGGGAAATCACACTACTAGCTGATCCTCCTTTAGACAAAGGTATAAGACATTCAACAGCATCCTCCAATCTAGGAGGAATATCATCCATACCACATAATGCACGAACTCTCGTCCACACCTGTAAAGAAAAGGGGCACTCAAAGAAGAGGTGAGTATGAGAGTCAGGTTGATTATCACAAAATAGACAACGAAGCAGGTTCAAGTCAGTAGAAGGACCGACATCCCATTGCCTCAATCTATCTTGTGTTTTAAGCTTGTAATTAACAACAAGCCACATATGGAACGCATGCTTAGGGATACAGTGAGAGAACCACACAACGTGAAACCACGGGACCAGATTAGAACTCGTACGAATCGAATCCCAAACACAAGAAATAGAAAACGACTTAAAATTTCCATTAGGCAATTTCCAAACCAACTCATCATCAACACCATCAGTTAAGATAGGCGCAGTGATAAGCAATAAATCCGGAAGTCTAGTAGTCCACTCCACAGGCCATCTCCAAGCTCCATCAATGAGAAGATCACACAAGGTATCCACCATAGAAAACCCAGAACGAGATATATCCCTAGCAGTAAGCAAACTCCGCAGCGGGCTCAAGTGGCACCAATTGTCAAACCATATAGACGCCCTTTTACCATTACGGATATAGAACCAAAAAAATGGCCGAATAACAGGACGAATCATAAGCAATTTCCTCCATCCCCAACTCATATCACCCGTACAAGGAACATCCCAGAAACTTCTACCACGAAGTTTATAAGTATGAATCCACTTAACCCATAATGATTCTCTATGCGTCAAGATACTATAAATGTGTTTGGCCATAAGAGCCACATTAAACTCATGAAGACTCCGAATACCAAGACCACCCTCTTCCTTAGGTTTACATATATCCTCCCACGCCACTTTAGCCTTACCCTTTTTCATATCACCTTGACACCATAAAAACCCACGCATGAGTTGCTCGATATCATGGATGACACGAACCGGGAGGATAAAAACAGAAGCCCAATATATATGCATAGACGATAATACCGAAATAATGAGCTGTAAACGACCCGCCATTGATAAGAATTTATTCTTCCAATCAGCAATCCTATTTTGAACCCTTTCCACAAGAACCTTACAATCCCGATACAACAACCGTGAAGATATAAGGGGAACACCCAGATATTTAACAGGGAGAGTACCTTCATTAAACGATAAAGAGTTCAAAATAGCTAACTTCACCTGGTTAGGAACATGACAAAAGAAGGCCGTACTCTTAGGAATACTCGGGACCAAGCCTGACACATTCTTGAACTCATTCAAAGCATCCATAACCACATTAGTCGACAGAACATCCCCATGAGTAAAAATAAAAAGATCATCAGCAAAACATAGGTTAATAATTTTCTGCCTTTCACACAAGTTGTGATATTGGAAATCATTAGACTGCTCCACCCTTTGCTGCAATAAAAGAGTTAAGACTTCCATAACAAGAGTAAATAGATATGGAGACATAGGATCACCTTGGCGAAGACCTCTTTTACCTCGAAACCAACCATAAATATCACCGTTAATGCATATGGAGTACGAGACACTAGTAACACAAGCCATTATCCAAGATATCATCGTGGAATGGAAACCAAAACCAGTAAGGACGGTTTTAAGGAAACGCCAGTCAACAGTATCATAAGCCTTCTGAATATCAATCTTGAAAGCACATCTAGGCGGTCCACGCGGCCGATGATAATTACGCATTAAATCTTGCGTAAGGAGAATATTATCAGAGATACTACGCCCCGGGACAAAAGCGGACTGATTAATACTAACAACATCTCCAAGACCCTCTTTAATACGATTAGTAATGATTTTACTAATGCATTTATAAAGAACATTACAACAAGAGATAGGTCTAAAATCATTTACCTTTGAAGGCGTAGAAACTTTAGGAACAAGAGCTATAATGGTATGATTAAGCTCCTTAAGAAGTTGCCCATTGGTGAAAAAATCCCTAATCGCCAAACATACATCATTACCAACAACGTCCCATGCCTTCTTAAAGAAGGCAGCCGTGAAACCATCCGGACCAGGCGCCTTATTATCACCGATAGAGAACATAGCATCTTTAATTTCTTTGTTAGTAACATCCCTAACCATCCGATTAGCCTTAACCGAATCAATGGTAGAATAGAAATTCAATCGGTCAGAAAGCTGATCGGTATTAGCTTCAACACCAAGGAAATTCTCATAGTGCTGGACAAAGACATTTGGAACCTCATTACCTTGATGCAAAATATTGTTAGTGTCATTAATTAGCTCAATTCGACTCCTATGATTACGACTCTTAACAATATTATGGAAGTAAGATGAGTTAGAATCACCCTCACGAAGCCAATCAACCTTAGCCTTTTGTTTCAAGAAGCGTTCCTCATCCAACAAAGCGATCCTAAAAGCCTCAAGATAAACAGCCTCCTCATCCCGAAGTACAGAATTATTAGGGTCCTTATCAAGAGACGTTTGGACTTCATCTAATTCAACACGTAAATTATTAACACGAGCATGAAGATTACCTTGATCTTTTAGAAGTTTGCGAATAGGGGATTTTAAACCCTTAAGCCTACGCACCACCTTAAACATATTGTGCCCATGAACATCATTACTCCAACCTTGTCGAACCACATCAAGAAACCCACGTTTATAAGTAAGAAAATTAAAGAATTTAAAGGGCTTTGGCTTCTTCTTAGTTAACGTGGGAATTCTAAGAACACTAGGAGAATGGTCAGATATACGATAGGGTTGAAAAATAGCAAACGATCCCGGAAAATCATCACTAAATTTAACATTACCCATAACACGATCAAGCTTCTTCAACACACCATTACCTCCCTTTGGTTTCTGATTCCAAGTAAAATGCAAACCCGAAGAATTAAGATCCGTGACTTCAATATTATTAACACAATCTTTAAACTCAGTCATGGCGATAGTAGGCTCGTAACCACCACCAAATTTATCTTCCAAAAACAAAGAAGCATTAAAATCGCCCAAAAGCACCCACGGTTTATCATGCATAAGACTACTATGAACCTCCAAATCATGCCAAAGCACACGACGATCAATATAGTAGTTATGAGCATAAACAAATGAAACAAAGAAAGCCTTATTATCAGCCTTGATATTGACCTGTACATGCATAACCTGGTTAGTTTGAGACATAGTCAAAACATCAACGATAGCATCATCCCAACCAAGAATAATACGAGATCCCTTATCACATAGACTCCCATTAGAAGTCCACTTCCAAGTACGGTACACTTTAGCACAAGTATCATAAACACAAGAAGCATCAACATGAGATTCCAAAATAGCACATAAACATAAGTTATTCTCATTCACCACCTGACGGACCTCTTTTTGTTTAGGGGAGCGGTTCAAACCCCTAATGTTCCAGGAAGCAACACTAAACATTTGAACCCCTCAATTCAGGAGTGCTTGCCCCTGTAGTGTTATCGTGATCCTTGGACTTAGAAGCCATAAAATCAGCAGTTTCACCTAAATCACGTAGAATATCCTCACCTCCAGCATCCACCGGTTCTACAACATCATCAACTCCATCCAAATCCTCATTAAGAACACCAAACGAATTAGAAAGCTGGATACCCTTATCCTTAGTCATATTAATATTATTCGTACCACTTGTGTTCCTTTCAGGACCAGAATAAACATTTTTAGTATTAGGGTTACTAGTAAAAGACGAACTAGTTTTAGGAGCCTCTTTTGAAGTAGTAGTATTCGACACATTAGACTTGCTAGAGCCCGAACCTACATTAGTATTAGTAGCACCTTTAGGCCTATAAACAAACTTCTGACCCACTCTAGTACCACCTGTTGGAGCACCACTCTTAGTATTAGCACGCTTGCCTCCAACAGTTTGAAATCCATCAGCATCCTTTCCCACCACATTAGGAGTAACAGTAGCTTTCTTAGGGCATTGCTCACACGAATGACCAAAAATTTTACATGTATCACAACGTGGTGGCTTCCACTCATACTCCACCTTTATGGTTTCTTTTGTATAACCCATCCCATTAAGCAAAGGAACACCAATCGTTAGACTATTTTTCAAGTCATTTTCAGATTTAACTTCAATCAATGCACGAGCAAAACTACAACGGCCCCACGATTCTAAACACATAGTAGTGGTAAACGAGTCAAGCATAATAGGATTACCTATTTTCGTAGCAATAAGGCTAAGACCATCCTCCGAAAAGACCGCCATTGGAACATCATGGAACTTCACCCAAACAGGGACACGAGTTAAATCTTCCTTCAATAAATTTGTATTCATAGTCCAAGGTTTCAATATGATAGGAATATTACGAATCATCCAAGGCCCCTCTTCAAGCACATCATCCAACCCCTTTTTCGTATCAAATTTAAAGAAGAAAAATCCCTTAGAATTCATCATCACCCTTTTAATACCAAACTTAGACCAATTAGTGCGTGCATAATATTCCACAACGGGGAAAGCAACTCGTTTACCAATAAAGTAACCATAAAGAGTGTTATCAAAACGGTTACTAACTTCTTCGACAACCTTTAGTGGAATAGAGAGCTCCACATCCTCCATCACGTTTTCAGTTTCCAAAGGTCTAAAATTTGCCGTCTTCTTCATAGTATGAAAACTAGTAGCATTAGCATACGAAGCAGGTTTCGTAGACTTTGAACCCTCTTGTGGACCAGTCGTATCCTTAGCATCAAAATGGGTTGTACCTGTTACTGGCTCATTCAACTTAAACCTCCCAGCATTTGACGCAACATGAATACCATCACCATCAGGAAAATTAGCAAACTTATCTAAATTGACCTGCTCATCTTGTGAAGCAAAAGATGAGCCAAATACAGCATACTCTCCAAGCCCAGGTTGCGGAACATCAGGAAACGAATCAGACTGTGGAACAGTAGCTTCAGAAACATTAGGGTTATTAACAACCCTAACCGCCATGCGTGGCTGGAAAACACCAGAGTCTCCAGACTCATGCTGTTTCAACCTCCTCATTCTTGCATCCAAACCACCCAAATCCAAATTAAAATCACTCACTCTCTCCATAGCAACAGAAAAAAATCTGCGAAACCCTAAAAAAGTAAAACGATCGCAAAACAGAAAAACTAGAAGAAACACGCCAAATCTTCAAAACGAGATTGCCTCAACTAAGTTAAGGCATGTATATAAAGTCCATAAACACTCAACCGACATCCATCATGATAAGCTCCAGCAGAAAAAACAAATAATGGAAGTCGATACCCTAAAAAACCCTAACAGCGATTGACAAAAAAACCCTAGAAAAAACGATAAACTAATCTAATCAAGACTGGATCCCAATAAAAATAATGTTAATCGTTGAATTAAACAAGTTAATCAAACAGAAAACACAATCGTTATTAGGATTAGAACAAGATTGGAAGATCAGAAATCGAATTCAGTGAGGATAGGGTTTTTTTGGAAGTCAGTCGCCATTCACCAGAGAGAGAGGTTAAGTGTTCACGGTTGATTAACACTTGGGCTAATTTGTATTCAAATCCTTGTTGTTAGGCCGCTTGGGTACTGAATGGACCCAACAGTTTCGAGGTCAAATCGTTCAAGAAAAACAAGTAAAACGCGTTTTTAGTTCCTAAAACTCTATTACTAAGTTGATGAGTTTAGTTAAATTATGACTTTAAATGGGCGTAACTTCTTCGTTTCTTGTCCAATTTTTGTCATTCAAAGCTCTAAACGTAGGTAAAATATATACTTTCAAGAAATCACAGCCCCGGGTTGTGAAATTTGGTTTTAGGTGCCCAAACATATTCATATAGCTGTTGTTCTGTTGTAACAGTTTCATCTACTTTTAGAAATTCAAGTTCGTAGAGTTAGTTCTATGTCTTAAGTTTCCAAAAAGTCCAATTAAGGTTCTAACTTGGAGTTTAGGTCCTCCATTTATCTATTTTGTGTCGAGTACTCAGAAATGTGAATTTTTTGACAACCGGTTTGGCGTAAAATGTTAAAATACTAAAAAAAATTCAAAACATCGTAAAATGCACAAGAATCTACCTAAGACATAGTAGAACATTAAGGAGAAAATTTTTTGGCCATAAGTGTTTTCGAAAGTGGTGAAAACATGTACATAAGTCGACCTAAAAATCTAGGCAGTTTTAGGGTTTCTTAAACTTAGTTTAAACAACTTTCAACACAACATATCTATAGAGGTGATTCAAAATAATGCATGATAAGTTAAATATGAATGAAATGGAGTATGAATTGAGTTATATGAAATGCTTACAAAGATTGGTGATGTTTGATGCACAAGAACTCTAATAAAACCCTAGAAAACCATAATTTGAGTACCAATAATCCTAGCTTTGCAAACCCTTTTTTTTTATGAAAAATTAACCAAGCTAAACCAAAATAAAATTCCCTTGATAGGGTGTGTTTGCTTCCATGAGTGTGAGCAGAGAAAGAGAGGACTGATAAGTGTTTGAGTATGTGTGAAATGGTTAGTTAGTTGATCTTATTTAAAGTGGTACTCTTGGTAAGTTTGAATGGTTTTAGCAAGGTTCACATGGGTGTGTATGGAAACTTTAGGCAATGGACTCACATGTCCTCCTAGAGCCATGCATATGAAAGGGAGAGGTGGTGGTTTAGGTCTTCAATGTGGTGTGACTTTTGGTGTTAGCTCACTTAAGGCAAAATGGGAATTGTAAAATCAAAAAGCATATGTTGGTGTACCAATACACACATGGCCAGTTTTTTAAGCTAAGGAGGGGAAGGGGATTTTTAAAATTTTGAAGTATAATAATGTGTATATAATGCAAGGGTGGTGAATTGGTTAGGTATTGCATGCATGCATGAGGCTTAATGCAAGTTTTAGGTGATTTACGTAAAGTTTGTAAAACCAAATGCAAATGACTTAAAAAATATGCTTATGAGAGTTATAAAATACTTATTAGACGTATAATAACTTAGTCTAGTTCCGGTATACGTTCAAAGTAGTTTTTCGTTGTATGCGGGTTAACCTAACGGTTATACGTTAAAGCAAGTATTCAAGTGTTCAAAGTAAAATGTTTTAAGGTTATGGTTAAATATTAACTTGAAAAATGTGAGTTGTCACATAGTGTAACCTCTACCCAAACACGACCCATTTATTAATCATGTCAAGAAACTCAATCCTAACCCAGATCTGTATAACACGTGTAACCCGTTTGTGACCCATTCAATATGTTTAAGTAAATAGGTTAAGCAGTGAATAAGGCTTGTGGTTTGTCGATTCAACTAGTTTAAATCCAAAAATAAATACTGATATAAACAATGATAAAAATAACATACAAATAACTAGACGACAATTTTAATGTTATATGAGTTATAATTATAATTCACTCTGTTGGGCCAATTCAGTGCCCAATGGTCTCTGACTATATTTGAACATAAATTAGTCTAAGTTAGTTACATAACTAATAAGATATCAGCTGACAAGAAGACTCGCTGAAGCACAACTTCAGCTAGTAAGCTTAGAAGTAGCTCAAGTCATATACATCATCAAGGAAATTAAAGACCACTTGAAGACATACTCATTAGCTGAGATGGATATCAGCTGATATATAGAAGGAACTAGCTGAGGGTAATAGTGGATGAAAGGATGACAATACTCTGATACACTTGATTACTCTTTGATACTACCAACTGAGCTTAGCTCCATATCTCTTAGAAAACTAAAGGGGGGGGGGGGGATTAATTTAAAAAAGCAAAAGAGAGGGACAAAATTTCTTTCAAGTTAAAGTTCTGTCATATTACGAGTTGGTGAAAAAGATTGTGAACAGTTGGCAGAACTGTTCAAAAATGAAAAGTTGACATGTTTCCATGGATAAAAGATCCTAAATGAAATTGTACTTCTTCGTTTGATTCTTGATACGTCTCAACTACCCACAATTAAGACAAACTCGTACAAGAATAGAAGATCCTTAAATTTAACTTTGCACCGCTAGTCCTGCCGTTAAATATTTTGCACAGTTAGCCCCTTTTTCGTTAACTATTTGCACTGGAGATCCTTATTTCTTTAAAAACTAATGGAAAGACATTTATAATATTCTAATAGCAATAAAATATATTTCTGACTTATCTATAAAATTTGGGGTGTTAGATATCTGTATCCTCCTCTAGCCTCATGACTAAACGAACCACACATATCAGTGTATATTATTTATAGGTAGGTCCTTCGCCCTTTCAAGGTGATTTAGTCCTTTTTTCGAAGAAGCAAGATTCACATCTCATTGTCTAATTGTTGTTCCCTTAACACGTTTAGAGTTAACTAGAAAGTTAATCTATTTGTGTTTATGACTAATACAATGTTATGATTAATTCTAACAGTTATAAAACGTGAATATAGAAAACTCAAGATAATTTTCAACGTTTAGATTCTTATTAGAAATGAATCAAAGAATCTATACCCAAGTGTTTTGCGGAACAAACACTTGGGATTGAATAGACAAGGTATGGTGGTGTCTCCTATCTAAACTCAAGTTTTGCTTGAGTGGTAACAATGCGACCTCACTGAGCTATCTCAGGGATACGTTACTCTTTGTAGGAGAGAAGTTTTTTGCAAAAGACTAAGCTTTAATTGTACAAAACACACTCAACTTCTCTCCTTCTCAATCTATTTATACACAAGTAAACTAAGTAAAAGTAATTAAAATATTACAAGTTGTTGAGCAAGCGTGTCTAACAATTACAACAGTAATTGTCATTTCCAAGAACCAATAGAAATGGCCTATTAAGTCTTTAGGAGTGGTTGGTCTGACACTCCAAGACTTTAAGCCGTCTTAGGAAGGATTTCTTCCTGACAAGATAAGATTTGATCTTATCTTAAATCCTTCCTAGATATTTCTGCCTTTCTTCTCAGGCACTTAGTTCTTCAGGACACGCTTCTCAGTTATCACTCTTAATTACTTCATTGTTGTTGAGGAGACTGGGGTTCAGTGAGTTCTTGTCAAACACTTACTGAACCATCATCTTCTTCTTTGGCTTAAGTACTACATCAGGGAGTACCGCCTTCCTGAGTAGTGAATCCTTCTACTTGAATTCACCTTAAGCATCCTGAAGATGACTCACTGAGAGGCTGTTTTCTCAGTGACTTGAATTGTTCTCGGTTTAAGTTAACACTTAGTTAATTTGTGTCCAAATCATGTTTTAAGTATCCTTGGGTTTTTCCTGACCCAACAATCTCCCCCTATTTGGATATAAATTATTCCTAAGTGTTTTGATCAGTTATGAGTGAGCTAATGACTTCTACCCATACTGAATGTATTAGAATGTAAATAAGGACACTAAAATAATAAAAACATCATCTTATTAGTATTATTACAAGTCCTAACAAACTAAGTACAAAAGGGATAGTGGGGGTATTCAGGCAGATTTATCAGTTCAACTTAATACCAAGGGCTTCAAGCTTGGGCTTCTTTGACTGCAGCTCTTGTTGCTCAGGGTGCTCACGGATTTTCCTTTTCAGATCTTGACAAAACTTCACATTTTCAGGACTCTTGAGTGGAGAGGCCATCATTAGAAAACCAAGCATAGCTTTGATCCCCGACAAATCGATATCACTCCACCTCTGGAAGGCTTGGTCTCCGAACTCATCAATGAAGAACAAACCTCTTTCAGGTTGTTCAATGACCACATTGTTCCTGAAAGAAACACCTTCAGGGAGAGCCCTATTGCAGTCAAGACCAGGAACCTTGATCTCAGGCTCAGCTTCAATCTTCTTTCTTTTTCTTGAAGAAGACTGAGAGGGAGCTGGTTGTGCTGAATCAGGAAGAAGAGATGGAGTGCCAAGTTCCTGAGGTGCAGCTGCCAATCTTTCGTACCTCAGACTCAAGGACTTCATCAGACTAGGGACCACAACATTTGATTTCTTTGCTATTAATGGACCCAACTCATCCAATTCTGTGATCCCAAAGTCAGCGAATCTAAAAGGTTGATGAACCTCAAAGTCTCTTTTGTCAGCACTTCTATAGACAGTGACAATGGCAGGATTGGTGTTTCGATGAATATGAACATCAGTGATTGGTTCTGGCTTCAACCTGTTAGTCATATACCACTGATATTTCTTAATCCTGTTCTGCCTGATCTCTTCAGCCCTTTGATTCCTTTCCTCCTTTTTCTTCCTGAGAGTGATCATCTCCTCAGTCTGAGCTTTTACAAAAGTCATACCACCCTCTCTTCCTGAAAGATCCTTAGCCTTAAGACCAATCTTCTCAGCCTCTTCATGAACAACCTTAATAATAGCATGCTTGCTCACTTTTTCTTCTTCTTTTAACTTCTTCTTTGCTTCCTCTTTCTCCAGGTAAGCACTGAGTTCATCAGCTGAGAAATGGTGAAGAACTCCATCAATATTATACGGAATCCTGGCTGGTGATTCAGGATCCTTTGCTACCAAGATTGGTGCTGGTTGAGGCTCAGGATTAGTGAGGATGCCTTTGCTTTTATCTTGATGGGTGGAAGAAGCTTCAGGAATCTCCCCTTCAGTGTGAGAAGGAGGTTGCTGGCTTGTGGAAACTTCAGGGACTCCAGTGTCTTTCTCCCCCTCAACTGTTGCTTGAGCCATGGTGATAGCAAGAGTTGGAGCCACTGGAGCAACAGGACCCTTGAAAGCCTGATAGATCTCAGTCATCATTGATTTGATGTCCGAGGTGTCTCGCTGAAGAGTTGAGATCTTATCCGCAAGAGATGCCTGAGAAGCTTCGATGCCTGACATCCTTGACCCATGAGACCATGCCAAGGATGTTGAAGATTGTGCCCAAGTACCCAGATGTTTTTCCTGAAGACCCAAAGAAGTCCTGATTGAGTCCAATGAAGAGCCAAGACCCTGAATATTAGAATCCTTCAGTAAGCTGAGAAGATCACTGAATTCAGCTGATTGCTTCTGGTAAGTCTCAGCAGCCTGAAGGACCTTCTTGTTAAGTTTCGGGTTATCCTTGACAGCTGTTTGAATAGTTCCAAGGCTTTTGGTGATGCCTTCAAGAGTAAGATTGAACTTCCTGAGATGAAGATCAATAGCTGTCAGGGAGTTATTGGTGTCAGAATGTATTTCGTTCACATCATCATGATAACTTTCAACATCTGCCTTCAGGTTGGCATAGTGAACAGCAGCTTCAGTGTGATGATCGAACATCTCTTCAGTGAGCCCAGTGTAAAGAGCTCTATTGGTCTTGAGTAGGAACTTGACCAATTTTCTTTCAGTGAGGGGAAGAGAGTCATCATACTTTTTGAGGATGTCCACAGTATCAGAAGAATCAGAAGATTGAGAACCTGACTCTTCACTTTGGTTTGAGATGACTGATGTGATTGTTCAGGTTGTTCATCAGTTTCCATATCCTCACCTGCCTCAAACACTTCTTCATCACTCTCCTCCTTGAGCTCATCATCAGACTCAAGAAGAGCCTGAAAGTCCCCCATGGACTCAATACCCAAGAATTCAACCGGCTCCTCTTTATAAAAAGACTCGCCTTTGGTTTGGCCAGGTCCTGACCCCGTTGTCATAATAACTGAGTGGGTGTGCTCAGCCTGACTAGCCATAATAACCGGTAATACCAGCCTGGCTTTTGGGGGCAGTTCCTGAGAGAATTGGACCGCCTGAGGGGTTTATGGGTTCCGTATCAGCGGGTTGTTTCTTTCCCTCTGAGTCTTTGTCCCCCTTAGCACCTTCAACCACTGATGGGTGTTTTCCAGTGGTATCACTAGGTACTGATTGTGAAAGTTGGTGGACCCCCTTCCCATTAGGATTGTGCTGTCCTTTTGGGGATTTAGGGTCCTTTTCTCCCTGAGATCCTGAGGGTGATTGCTCAGGAACGTTAACGGGATGTGAATGTTTGTGGGTCCCCTTCTCAGTAAGGTAGTGTTTCCTTATCGAGGATTTAGAACCCTTTCCTCCCTTGGGAACTGATTGTTTTTTGACAGTTCCTTCATCGGGATGTGAGGGGGTGTGGGTCCTCTTCCCAGTAGGGTGGTGCTGCCCTACCGAGGATTCAGGACCCTTTCCTACCTTGGGCACTGATTGTGATTTATCAGTACCTTCATCGGGATGTGAGGAGGGAATGGTTCCTGATCCCTCTGACTTGTTTATGTCAGTGGAATCATGTGGAAAGGGTGTGCCCGAGGTCACTGAGGATGATTGCTCAGTAACCTCCATTGGCCTTTGTTTTGTGGTCAAGAGGGTCTCAGAAATGGGTGTCTCAGAGGTCTCGGCCTTTTTCAACCTCTTTTTAAGGTTGAGTTGGTTTTGAGGATCAGTCTCAGTGGCGAGTGGCTTGGGTCTAACCACCTGGCTGGACAGACCCTTCTTTGTCTTCTTCACCTTTTTGGTTGGTGAAGGAACTGGTGAGACAACGTCTTTACCCTGAATGACTGATTGCATGTATTCAGTCAGGGCAATATTTGTAACCTCACTGATGCCACTAGTAAAGTTTGACTTGTGCAGGACGTCAGGCTTCGTACCTTCTGCATCAGGCCTCACATAGTCAGAACCAAGTTGGTCCTGAAGCACACAGGAAACAAATCTAGGGTAGGACATATGCCTTTGCCTATGTTTTCCTGAGAGCTTGGCAACAAGGTCTCGGAAGATTATTCCTCCGATGTCAATTTTTGTACCCTCAAGGAGACTGAACAGCATCAATTGTTGTGATGAGTTCAATTGTTCCGTAGAGGATTTATTTCCACCCAGGACCTGAATGACAAATGTCATCAGTATCCTCCAGATAGGATGGAACCATGTTTTGACTACTGGAGCTTTCTCCAATAAGCCTCCAGCAGACGTTGTAGGACGTCTGGGGTCGTGGGGTGCTAAAAAGATCAGTTCATTCTTTATGTCCTGATCAGTAGGGTTGGGTGCAAACACTTCAGCAAAGTCAAGGCCTGTGGCTTTGATGAAGGTTGAGTAGCCAAAGGAGAGGGTTCTGCTCCCATTCATCACCGTGAAGGTGATGATTGACTCTTTGGTGTCTTTGGGGCTGGTAGCCACAGCCGTGCACCAGAATTCCCTCAAATAGTCATGGTAGATGACTGAGGGGGTGTGGGTGAAAGCCTTTGCAAGAAAATAATTACAAAGAAATTTCATAACGTTCTTGTAGACTGGTTAGTTTTGTGGATAAGAGAAATTTCCTACCACATTGTTCTTTGTTAGGTCAACGTCCCCAGTGAGGAATTCCACATTGGGGGTGTATGTGATAGCTTTAGAAGAAGCCATTTTGTGAGTAAGTCTGGGTTTGACTAAGGTTTCTGGGTTTCTAAAGCTTAAGAATACACACACAGTTTGTTTTTGAGAATTAAAAAATGGCAGAGTTTTGCTTAAGATTCTATAAAAACGTGTGTGTGTTTCTTTTGGTTGGGTTATTTATAGGGAAGTGGAGATGGGGGTGTTTTAGGCATTTGAGCGGTTTTAATTTATTCAAAAAGAATTATTGGAAATTGTTTTGAATAAAATGTTTTGGGATCCGCATTTAATGCCAACGCTCAACTTTTCCCTGGTTTGGCGCAACAGTCAAGGAGAACAGTTGAGCAGTTCTGCAAAAGTGTAATTTGCAGAGATGAGTCATCACATATCTGTAATGTGATTGGAGAGGCATTTAATGCCAAGTGGGTATGTGGTGGCCCAGAGGTGGAAGCCAGAAAGGCAAAAAGAACAAATATTCTTAAATTAAATATGAGTTCAGTTACCAACCTCAGATATTTACTAACTATACTTAAAGCATTTAAGTCAGTATTTAATGTCTCTTTTCAGGGCCCTGAATGACTTTTCATTCAGTGATGGTTTTTCAGGGACTTGGGATTAGTCACTGATGATTCAGGAATATAGAATGATTCCTGAGCTACAAGGATTCAGGAACTTGGGTATAGTTCCTGAACCCTAAAGATTTCAGGAACTTGGGTTTAGTTCCTGAGGTTGAGGATTCAGTGATATGTTTTCACTGATGTACACATTGAGTCAGGGACCTGAGGTTTTAAGAATTTACACTTCAGTTGGAAGGATTCAATCAGTGGACTGATTCTCTATATCCAACATTCCTAATTCAGCTTTCAGCCTTGTGAAAGTTGGTTCATCCAAAGGTTTGGTGAAGATATCAGCTAACTGATATTCAGTAGGGATGAAGTGTAATTCAATGTCACCATTCATGACATGGTCCCTGATGAAATGATATCTGATATCAATGTGTTTTGTTCTCTGATGAAGAACAGGGTTGTTGGATATTTCAATTGCACTTGTGTTATCACAAACGATGGGTACCATCTTATACTGAATTCCATAGTCACTGAGTTGACTTTTCATCCAGAGTACATTTGCACAACAACTAGCTGCTGCAACATATTCAGCCTCAGCTGAGGACAAGGCAACTGATTGTTGCTTTTTAGGACTCCAACAGACTAGTTTCCCACCAAGAATTTGGCAAGAGCCTGAGGTGCTTTTTCTGTCCATGTTGCATCCAGCATAGTCAGAGTCTGAGTATCCTTTAAGATCAAGGCCTGAGCATTTTGGATAATATAATCCAAGGTTTGGAGTACCTTTCAGGTACCTGAATATCCTTTTCACAGCAGTGATGTGTGATTCTCTTGGGTCAGATTGATATCTGGCACATAGACATACTGAGAATTGGATATCAGGCCTTGATGCAAGTAGATACATTAGTGATCCTATCATTCCTCTAAAGAGAGTTTGATTTATTGGTTTACCAGTGAGATCAGGACCAAGGTTGTTTGGGGGAACCATGGGAGTCTTTACTGAGGCACAGTCACTGAGTTCATACTTTTTCAGTAGGTTCTTAACATACTTCTCTTGACTGATAGTGGTTCCTCTATCAGTCTGCTTGATCTGTAGACCAAGGAAGTATGTCAGTTCTCCCATCATGCTCATTTCAAACTTCTTTGCCATTAGTTTTTCAAATTGTTTGCAAAGTTTGAAACTTGTTGAGCCAAAGATGATGTCATCAACATACACTTGTACTAGTATGACATCATTATTTGTCTTATAGATAAACAATGTGTTGTCTATCTTGCCTCTGACAAATTTGTTTTGGATTAAGAAGGCTGAGAGAGTCTCATACCATGCCCTAGGAGCTTGCTTCAGTCCATAAAGGGCTTTGTTAAGCTTACAGACATGATCAGGAGACTCATGGCTTTCAAATCCAGGAGGTTGCTGAACATAAACTTCTTCTTTCAGTGAACCATTTAAGAATGCACTTTTAACATCCATTTGGTACACCTTGAAGTTCATGTATGTAGCAAAAGCAAGGAAGATCCTGATGGCTTCCATCCTTGCTACTGGTGCAAATGTTTCTTCATAGTCAATGCCTTCTTGTTGATTATAGCCTTTGGCTACAAGTCTGGCTTTGTTTTTAATGACTATGCCATTTTCATCAGTTTTGTTTTTGAATACCCATTTCATGCCAATGACTGAGACATTCTCAGGACATTTGACCAAGGTCATTACCTTGTTTCTGTCAAATTGTTCCAGTTCATCATGCATGGCCTGAACCCAACTTGGATGTGTAAGTGCTTCTTTAACACTTTTGGGTTCAATTGTGGAAATGAAGTCCACAAATAGGCATTCATTGGCTGAGGCTGCTCTTAGACTAGCAGCCATGCTCCTGGTGAGCATGCCTTCAGTAGGCTCTCCAATAATATTGACAAGTTCAATGTCCTGAGACCTAGTCCAACTTTCCTGAGGTCCTGGATACTGATTTGAACTTGTGGAGGCCTGATTGGGTAGAGGGGTTGGTTCTGGAGTAGACACATGATCATTGATTGGATCTTGAGTGTCTACCTGATCACTGAGATTGTTTGGTTCTTGAGCATTTTGAACAGACTGATTAATTTCATCAGTGTTTGCATGTGCCTCAACAAACTCAGTGATGGTTGGGTTAGGTAGATTGTGAGGGATTATGTAATAGGAGAGGTTAGCATCATCTTGATACTGAGTAGAAGGATTGTTTTCAGGAAGATATTCATCAGGAGGATATCTTGAAGAATTATCAATTCCTATCTCTTCTACTGAGGGAGTTGAGAACCTGATTGCATCAGTGCTCTCATCAAAGGTAACATGTAATGTTTCCTCAGTCTACTGTCTCCTTGTGTTGAACACTCTGAAGGCTTTTGAGACAAGTGAGTATCCCAGGAAGTATCCATCATTAACTTTTGCTTCAAATTTCCCTAAGTGATCCTTGTGATTATGAATAAACACAGGACACCCAAAGACATGAAAGTAGCTGATGTCAGGGATTCTTCCTTTGAATAACTCATATGGGGTTTTCCCATGTCTCTTGACAATGATGGATCTGTTTTGTGTATAACAGGCAATTTTGACTGCATCAGTCCAAAAATGGTTGGAAAGGACTGATCCACATAGCATTGTCCTAGCAGCTTCAATGAGTGTTCTATTTTTCCTTTCAGCAACACCATTTTGTTCAGGTGTGTATGGAGAGGAAAAGTTTTGGGAAATACCTTTCTCATCACAGAAACATTCAAGTTCATAATTTTTGAACTCAGTCCCATTGTCAGTTCTAATCTGTTTGACCTTAATGTCATTTTGATTTTCAATGTTCCTGACAAAGGACATGATTGTTTCAGCTGCCTGACTCTTTTTGATCAGGAAGAATACCCAAGTGTATCTAGAGTATTCATCCACTATGACCAGAGTATACTTCTCATGGTTAATAGACCTTGGACTGATAGGTCCAAATAGATCCATATGGAGAAGATGTAGGCAGTTCCTGATGGAAAAGTTGGTTTTGGTTTTAGAGGATGCTCTGTGATGTTTACCTTTTTCACAAGCTGAGCATGGTTTATCCTTTGAAAACACAAGTGATGGTAAGCCAAGGACCTTGTTTTGTTTTACAAGATTGTTTATGTTTTTAAAGTTCAGGTGGGTGAGTCTCTTATGCCAAAGCCAGTTGAGTGAATCAGTGGCCTTAGCAAAGAGACAAGTTCCATCCTGAGTTAGACTGGACATGTCTAATACATAAACATCTTGTCTTCTTGGTGCAATGAGGACAATTTCCTTATTTACATTGAAGATGGTTCCTTGCTTATCATCAAACTGAACTATGTATTTTGCATCACATAGTTGACTGACACTGATCAGATTGTACTTGAGACCATTTACATAAGCTATCCTAGTAAAGATAATACCATTGCAGTTTACTGAACCATAACCCTCAGTGAGACATGATGAATTATCAGGAAATATCACTTTGGGTCCTGGTTCTTCCACATATTTGTGAAGTCGCTCCTTAACACCAGTCATGCTCCTTGAACATCCACTGTCTAGATGCCAAACAGGATCCCTGGCATGCCTCTGCACAAATAGTAAACTAGGTCAGTTCTTTCTAGGACTCCATTTCATGGAGGGTTTGGAATTGTAGGTCTTTATGAAAGTATTAATCGATTCATGGTCAGTGGTTGAGTGGACTGAGCTACCACATGTTTTGCATTTAGTCGCAGGGGTGGCCTCAGTAGTCTGGGAGGATTGTTTATTCATTCCTCTTCTTGACTGAATGACCCTCTCTTTTCCTGAGGATTTCTGAGTGGAACTTTCACTAGATTCACAGTGTTTGTCATTTTGACAATCCTCAGGATGATGGTCATTGAATCCACACAATGGGCAAGGTGGAAAAGGCTTGGCCTTTTGCTTCTGTTTCTGCTTAGAATCAGAAGGGTAGTTCAGGCACTGAGCCTTAAGTCCTGAAAAGTTTGACATGACTGAGCATTTTTTATGATCAGAGGTCCTGTGATCTTCCTTTTTGCAAATCATGCAATAAAGGACTCTATAGCAATCATCAGTGAGATGATTTGTATAGTTGCACAGTTCACATCTTTTCAAGGGTTTTATGGGTTTGGGTTTGGTCTTTGAGGAAGCTGGTTTTGGTTCCATCTTGGATTGAGAAGGTTTCTCAGAAGATGCAATCTTCTCTCCCAGCTTCCTGACCATTTCAGCCAACTGATCAAATTTTGAGTCAGGGCTTTGGGTTGTTACTTCAGAAGGGACTGAAGTTGATGAGTCATCAGTATTTACGGAGACATCAAGGGTTGGTCTCTTCAGGATGGTTGTTCCCTTTCCTGATCTCTCCTTTGGAGAGTGTGGTGAGAAGACCATTGGTGGGTGTTGATACAAAAGTTGGGCGTTCCTTGATTCCGTACCAATCAGATCTTAATGCTTGAGACCTGCGCACTAAGAAAACAAAAAGACACCGTTAGGCTTATCGTGGGATTGTCTCCCACGATTATCCTCCGGCGTGAGAGTAAGTAATCGGTTTTTAGGGTTTGTAGAAGAGTTAGGGTTTGTAAGTCGTACCTTTGTGAGGGCTGAGGTGCCCTCTATATATGGACACGAAATCCTTATTGGTTTCGTGTTCCCCAATCTTCGGTCTATCCCGCGTAGGGCGGTTAATTGATATATATCCCATAAATAGAAGATATACTATCAAAGCCATAAATAGCGTTGGGTTTGGGCCATCGTAAGCCCAAACTGTTATTGCAATAGCCCATATCATGATGGGCTGGAGTCCGTTCGTGATGGACTTGAGTATGGATCGGGTTCGTGACCCGAATACGGAATATACGTCATCATGTCCCCCCAGTCTAGTGTGCGCAATGTGAAATTGCGGATGCTAGACTAACAATTGGAACTAAAAATATTCCTTGATGCGTAGCGGGGAAGTTTTAGGTATTTCCCGCCAAAATTAGCAAGTTAACCTAGTCCAAGTATCTTCTTCGAAAATCGTGAGGGTGGGTGAAAAAGTGCTTTACCTTTTGGGTTCCCAACCATCCGATTGGAACAAGTGGGGTACACATGTCGTTCATCCACGAATATGTGTGACCCTTTATAAACTTGAGCCGTCATTTCACTGTGGTTATCACAGTAAAAAATCATCATCTTCCGCCATTGTTAAACCTCCAAACAGCAATCAAAAAATCAACAAAAAACTAAGGTAATAGCGCGTGCGCTTATAATAGGTATTGAAGGTTAATCATGGTTCTTCAATTGTCTGATTTTACTTCCGAATTATCTGAGGATGAACTTCGTCAGTTCACTTCAGATTATTACATCCCTCTCGCATTGCATCCGGTAGTTCCGGCCGCAAATGCGTCGATAGCGGATTTCCCGCAAGGGAAAGTAGGGGTATATACGGGTTTTTTCGAATTCGCTAACCAGCGTGCGCCCATCTCCCTCTTTTTGTGCGATATTCTAAATCACTATCGCCTTCATATTTCCCAGCTGCACTGTGCAGCAAAGATAACCAATTTTGAGGTGAATTGTCGCTTGTTAGCGATAGAACCAACAATTCATCTTTTTCGCGCGTTTTACCACACGTCGTGGTCAAACGGGTGGGTTTCCTTCTCTAAGCGCGCAGGGACACTGCAGTGCTATACTGAGAAGTTAGATGCACTGAGGGATTGGAGAGAAAAATTCTTTTGGGTTGATAGTTCATTTTTCCCCTCGATTTTTGAGTTCTATACTCGAGAATTATTACCGAGAGACGAGCGCCCCGACCCCGGATTGTACAATGTAGCTGATGCGGATACGATAAACACCAATCGCATACCGATCAAAGCGTATCCTGAAGAGTTTTTGGTGCACATGGGCATTTGCCGCAATTACTTTGGTAGTCCAGAAGAAGTGCCAACTTTTCTCGGTGAAAATAGTCGGGGTGGGTGCTTGTCTCTTCCTTCCTCTTCGTTTAATAGCTGTAAGCGTTCTCCCTTTGTAGCTTATTAACACATTTTGTGTTTGTTTGTTGTTTGTTGCGCAGAGATGGATCTATTCCGCGTCGTGCATTTGGAGAAGCCGAAACAGGTTATTGTGGGTGTGCGCCCTTTGAGAGATGGTGAGGAGCCCATTCTACAGGCTACCGCAGGACGCACAATGGCGATCGCGCAGGGGGAGCCGGAGGGGACAGATGAGACTGTGGAGATCCCCGCAGGTGTTACTATGGCTACTCCTCTGCGTAGCTTTCCTGGTCCTGATGCGCAAATCCCTGTGGAATTATTGCATATAGACTCGTCGGGGAGTGCTATGGATGAGTCTAAGGATCAAGACCAAGGGTTAAAGTGCCCTGCTATTTTTGTCGAGCGACCAACTGAAGAGGATGCGTCAGTGCATAAAAATCCTTCCCCCCAGTAAGTATTTGTGTCTTTAGATCTTCAGTCCTTTAATCCGCTATTAGTACTATAGAGTAACTTTGTTATTTGCGTGTAGGGCTGAGACTGCTGTTGATGATGATGCGCATGTGGAGAATTCGCCCCCCAAGACTGGATCTGCAAATGTTGGTGAGTTTGTGACTGAGAGTCCAGTTGATGAGGAAAAACCTGCTGGAGATGCGCCAAGGAATAGCCTTCTAGAGGAGTTGGCGTTGGCTGCTGCGCACCAGGCTTCATTGGTTGCGCGGCTACAGGCTGAGTATGGTGGTGAGAGCAGCCTGGTTGCGCAGAAGGATAAGGAGATTGACCTTCTGAGGGAGCAGTTGGCTGATGCGCAGGCTGAATTGAGGACATCTGCTATGTATGACCAGAAAGTTGCTAATGAGAAGATGTCGCTCATGGCCGAACTGACTAAAGAGCGCACTGGAGCAAAAGAGTACAAGGCCTCCTGCCTTTGGACCTTGAGATATATGGAGCTGAACAAGGGGAAACTCATGTCTGATTTGGATGAATTCCACAAGGCTGTGGAGAATTTGCTGGAGAATCAGGAGAGCAAGCTGCGTAAACTTAGCATTGAGTATGATGAGGAATTGTATCCTCATTTGGTGTCAACCATAGCTGAGCGCAGGTGGCTTATCAGCCATGGTTTGCGCCTTGCCGCTTTGGGTACTTTGGAGTCGCAGGAGGTGACGGGGGTGTTCGGGGAAGTTGTTGAGCGCGCGTTGGCACGTGGCCAAGCGCAGGCTATAGAAAAGCTTGCCGAGAGCAATTTGTTGACCGTGCCTATTACTCAAGTACCGGGTTACAACGCCAGTGCCTATGATGAGCTTGTCACCGCCATGGAGAAGATGAAGCTTTTCGAGCTTCCTCATATTGCTCGCCTGGAGCGTGACCAGGATTTTCCTATCAGTGTGATTATGGAGGGGCTGACTTTGGCTAGGCACTCATCCGAAGACGCTGAGAAACAGTTTGATTACTTCCTGAAGCCAGACGTGTCGCAGCTACATGTGCCTATTTTTGCTCGTCCCCGTGACATTCTCCACCCTTTTGCTCTTGAGAAAGAAATTCCTTTGAAGGCTTCCTTAGAGGCCCATGAGATGAGACTTGCTAAGAAGAAGGGCCAGAAGGGGAAAGCTATTCTGTGTGGTCTTGGTGCGGCTCACATTCCTAGATCTGATGGGGTACCGGTTAGCGTGCCAATGGTAGCACCCAAGGACGCTGAGCTATTAGAGAGGCTTAAAGATGCTGGTTGTGTGGCGCGCCAAGCGGGTAGCTCAGGGCTCAGCCGTACTCGCAGCATGTCTTGGTAGTTTTGATGTAGTGATGTTGTGTGGTATGTCCACTTTTTTGTTGTACATATTCTTGTTGAATATGTACTTTTTATGAACTTGTTATCCATAATAGATTGTTGATTTTGAAAAATACAGTTGTATGCATATTATATCAAATTTGACTGTGGTTATAACGTTTGTACTTAGTTATTTTGTCTTTGCGTAAAAGATGTCTAAGAAACAAACCGTTTGTATAAACACATTTAGAAAAAGTTACAAGGATTTATAATCACTTATATTCTTATCGTGTATGAAATTTATGACATAGTCGTGTATGACATGATTGTATATAACATAATTGTGTATGAAATTTACAAGTTGTTGTGTATCCATCGTGGGGTGCACAAGTGTATGGATTGCAGCGTGCTACTAATACCATATTAAGGGGTTAATTGTCTTAACTCCTAATTTGTTAAACGCGCACAGTGTGCATTGATGTGTATCCGTTGTGGGGTACGCATTGAACTTACTCCAACGTCTTGAGAATAAGGTGTTTAACAAGGATGCGTGATCCGGTGTCGATGGGTTTGCAACCCTCTTACTCAACGAGTCATTTAGTAGGTTTACTCATCCTTTTACCATCGTGGGTTTTTAATTGGTGCATGCACGCCATGTAGGCAAAAGATAATATAACAAACAGTATTGAGACATAAATTATATGTAAGCAATAAAGTAAAGTGCATCACGGAGTTAGCTAGAAACCGCAACATTTTATTAATACTTGCAAGTTTTTGTAAAAAGATGAAAACATTTGTCTAGATGAAAACGAAAAATGTAAATACACGGATGTTTATTGAGCACTTACTAAAGTGCGTAGGTGTCCATGTATTGGGTCGTAACCTTTCCTAAAGATAGCATCTCTTGAGATTGCAGATATTCCATGTGCGTTGTAGCTCACGGCCATCCATGTCACGCAGCTTGTACGCGCCTTGTCCTAGTGCTTCAATGACCTCATAGGGTCCTTCCCACTTTGGTCCAAGTTTTCCTGTATCTTCTGCGTGGCTTGCATCATTAGCGCGGTACACGAAGTCGCCTGGTCTGAATGAGGTGCTTCGAACTTTAGCATCGTAGTATCCCTTCATCTTTGACTTGGTTTTTGCCTCTCGTATAGCTGCGCACTCGCACCTTTCTTCCAATAGGTCCAAATCTATCCGTCGTTCGTCGTCATTAGTTGCGACATTAACTTCCGCGGTGCGGATAGTTGGCATTCTAATTTCAGCTGGTATGACAGCTTCTGTCCCGTAGACAAGGGAAAAAGGAGTGTCTCCATTGCTAACTTTGATTGTCGTGCGGTGCGCCCATAAGACATGCGACAATTCGTCCACCCATCTTCCTTTGTGTTTGTCCAGGCGCTCTTTAATTCCTTCGCCTAGACTACGATTTGCGCGCTCAACTAAACCATTGGTTTGTGGGTGTTTTACTGATGCGAAGTGTTGTGTGATATGTAACTCTGCACACCAGTCTTTGAACGGGTTATCACGGAATTGTTTTCCGTTGTCCGAAACGATCTCCCCAGGTAATCCAAAACGGCATACAATATTTTCCCAAACAAAGCGTTTTACTTGATTACCTGTGATTGTCGCTACTGCCTTCGCTTCAATCCATTTAGTGATTGCAACAATAAGGAATTTAAGTCCTCCCGCTGCAACAGGGAAGGGACCCGCAATGTCAATACCCCACTTGTAGAATGGCCATGGAGAAGTGATAGGTGTTAGCTCTTGTTGTGGTCTGCGCGGGATGGGTCTATGAACTTGGCAGTCGTTGCATTTCTTTATCACATCGCTCGCATCACGGTGCATAGTAGGCCAATAATATCCTGAGCGCAATGCTCGCGCTACGACGGACCGTGGTCCTGAATGCATACTGCATGAACCAGCGTGGATCTCTCGGAGTACGTAATCTGCCTGAAGAGGTCCAACGCACCGAAGCCATGGTTGTAGGAATGAGCGCCGATATAGGATACCATCTCTAAGTTCGAACCTCTGCGCTGTGCGCCGTATCCGTCGAGCGTCCTTCTGTTCATCGGGCAATTTGCCCTTGCTTATAAATTCGATAATAGGGGTCATCCACGTAGGATTCTCTTCCTCTATTACCGTGGATATCTCCATCTCCGAGATGGATTTGTTCTTTAGGATCTCCACTAAAACTTGTTTTGACAGGTGCGCGAAGCTAGTAGATGCGATCTTGCTTAGCCCATCCGCTTTCTTATTTTCACCTCTAGGAATTTGCTTAATGATAAACCTGTCAAAGCCTTGTATTAGTGATTTGGTCTTGTCGAGGTATTGGATCATGTTATCCTCTTTAGCCACATATTCGCCCAACACATGGTTGGCTACCAATCGGGAGTCCACATTTGCTTCCAGGTTACGTACACCCATTCGATTTGCAATGCGTAATCCAGTGATTAGGGCTTCATATTCTGCCTCGTTGTTCGTGGCTGTGCATTCAAAATGTAGCGCGTAAGTAAATTCCATTCCTTCTGGATTAGTGAGGATAAGGCCGGCGCCAGATCCACCCACCGATGCTTCTGCGTGGAAGCTTACTGAACCAGTTGCGCGCATTCCCTACTAATGTAGAGTTGAACATGTGGCACCACACAAGTTGTGGCCAATTTTCGATAGTGGCTGCTGATTCGAAAATTTTTAGGTGATCATCAGGATCACCTGTCCCATCATATGTTTTGACATTAGCAGGCATGCGCCTTCTCTTATTTTTCGAAAAATCACTGATGCGCCGAGTGAACGCATCAACTTTTTGGCGGCGCCAGGGACGAGACATGTCTTCGTCTACCTGGTCGCGGTATTTTCCCTTTGATTTCCAGTGTCCTGTTTCTTTGTCCTCGTTGTTCGAGGAGTCACTTGAGGATGGGCTTATTCTTTTGCGACGCTTGCGCCAACTATCATCGGAATCTGAGCTTGCTCCTCTGCGGCGCTTGCGCCGACTATCCTCGGAATCTGAGCTTGAAGGGCTTTCACTTGGGGAGCACCGTCGCCCAAGCCTATCCTGAACCCTACGACTACCAAGCCTAGTGTGGACATTGGCGCGCCGTTCCCCATCTTCATGCTCCTCCAGATACTGAAAGTCGGCTGCTTCGTCATCCACAATCTTCCTCCCAATCCTAGTAAACACTGGGTGTTTGCGGTTATCCTTCTCGTGTCTTTCCTTTCGGTAGCGCGGTGGGGATGTCTCATGTTCAGGGTCGAAGTTGAGCCTGGCGTGCAGACTTTGGCTTGACCTCCTTTTTGCCTCCTCTCGCATGAGCGCAGCCAAGGCTTCGTAGTTTTGAGATACGAAATCACTTGGCGCTAGTTCGGGCGTGACTCCTTCTAGCGCGAGGGAGTCTGTTTCCAAAACAAAATCCTTGTTTCGGATAGGCGCATTTGGTGGCTCAGTGAAGTTTACTTCTGGCATGGTGAGAGGAGTGCGCTGTAGGTCTACCGCGCTAGTACTTGTTGTAGTAACATTGGTAGTCATAGTAAGCGGTTCTATTGGAGTAAAGAGCAGATCTGAGTACGATCCTAAGCTTCTGGGCGCACTGGTTGTTCCAAAGGTCTGCTTAGAGGCCGCATCAGTTTGCTGTTTCTTCCCTAGTAAGTCGTCATGCGTTTTCTTCGCATGCGGAGTTCGCTGATTTCCGTGTTTCGTCATTCTAATTCTTTAGCAAAGTTCTTAGTGTCTCGTCCCACGGATGGCGCCACTTGTTGATACAAAAGTTGGGCGTTCCTTGATTCCATACCAATCAGATCTTAATGCTTGAGACCTGCGCACTAAGAAAACAAAAAGACACCGTTAGGCTTATCGTGGGATTGTCTCCCACGATTATCCTCCGGCGTGAGAGTAAGTAATCGGTTTTTAGGGTTTGTAGAAGAGTTAGGGTTTGTAAGTCATACCTTTGTGAGGGCTGAGGTGCCCTCTATATATGGACACGAAATCCTTATTGGTTTCGTGTTCCCCAATCTTCGGTCTATCCCGCGTAGGGCGGTTAATTGATATATATCCCATAAATAAAAGATATACTATCAAAGCCATAAATAGCGTTGGGTTTGGGCCATCGTAAGCCCAAACCGTTATTGCAATAGCCCATATCGTGATGGGCTGGAGTCCGTTCGTGATGGACTTGAGTATGGATCGGGTTCGTGACCCGAATACGGACTATACGTCATCAGTGGGAGGCCTAAGTTAGGTGCAGCACCCTGAAGGGTATTCAGTGGAGGAAGTGGTGGGTATGATTCTGATTCAGACTCATTCTCAAACTCAGTATTATTGAGTTGTTCAGTGAGTTCAAGCTTACTGAGTTGTTCAGTAAGTCCAAGCATATTTTTCAAGGCCTGACTTTCAGGAAGCAAGATCTTTCCAGTCTCAAAGTTTGGTAACTTACTGACTGGGTTGTCCCTGACAATCCAGTCATTAGACTTGGGAATCATTTCTAGCTCAAAAGATATGCTAGCTGGAACAAAGTTTAGTTCATTGTGACACACATTTAGATCAACCATAAGAGGGTCAATTCCAATGGTTTTCTGAGAGATTAATCCCACAGTGTCAAAAACCTTGGGGTTCTTCTTGGTACAGCTTTGGATGACAGCCTTTTCTTTGTTAAGTTCAGTTTGAAGGGCTTGGTTTTGTTTCAAAATCTTAGTGTTCTGAATTTGTAGAGTTATTGTTTCTAGTTTGGCTTGCTTTAGTACAAGCAGTTCATCTCTACATTTATTCAATTCTGACACAATATTGTTATATTTTGAAAACAGGTTAAGCCTTTGTTCCTCAACAAACTTTAGATCAACACAAATATAATTCATGTAAGACTGCCAATCAGAATCATCATCCATAGAAAGTAAAGTATTTACCTTCTTCATGGTGATGTTGACCCACTCTCCATTCCTAGCATGGTTTTTTCCCACAGCCACCTGATCCTCTTCAGAAAGTGCCATCAGTGCACTAACTCTTATTTCCTCATCTGAGGAAACCTCTTCTTCATCCCAGTCAAATGCTTCAGCTACTAATACCTTGTTCTTTATCTGAATAGGTTTAGATGTTTGAGCAGCCTGAGGCAATATGGGGTTAGTTTCAAGAAGTGCAAGTTTAGCTTTGATTTTCCTATACTTTGTTTCAAAATCCTTTTGACCCTTGTTTTGAAATTGTTGGGTGGACTGAAACATTTTTGGTTGAAACTTGCTAGTTCCTGAGGAACTGTTTCCTGAAAATTTGTAAGAGGGTTCTGAGATGGTTTTAGAATAACAGTCCCTAGCAAAATGACCCTTTTTACCACATTTAAAGCATTCAGTGGTCTCATTTGCTTTTGGTTTTGTAAAGTTGGACTGATTTCTTTTGATGAAACGTCTTGAACTAGCAAGGAGTGCCCTTTCTTGGAATTCCAAGTTCAAGTCGTTCAGGTACTCCTCACCAGTCCTTTCATCAATTTCATCTTCAGAATCCTCTTGAGAATCCTGCACAACACCATTAGAATAGAAAGCAGTTGATATGGGTGTGGAGGTTAAGGCCTTTTTGGACTCAAGAGCTTTTGAGTCAGGGTATCTCCTTGAGATCAAGTTGTCCTCATAGACAAACTTCCCATAAATTTCAAGGAGCTCAAGGGTCTGAATGTGGTTAGCATTCCTCAGGCCTTGTGAGAAGTTGAGCCACTTCTCAGGGAGACTGTTGACAAAGCCAACATTAGTCTCATGCTTAGTCAGTACAACACCATCATTTGATAATTCATTTATCAAAGTCTTGTATCTGGTGTAGGTCTGTGAGAGACTTTCAGAGTCTTTTGCCCTGAAAGTATTATACTCAAGTTTAAGGTCCATGACCCTATTTTCCTTGGTATCTGAGGGACCCTCAAAGCTGTTTACCAAGTCATCCCAAGTTTGCTTGGCTGTTAGACAGTTGATGACTGATTCCATTATATCGTCAGGAAGACATGATATAAGGATGCTTTTCAGGCGTTGGTCTTGATTGACCACCCTCCTCTCATCAATGGTCTTGGCTCAGAGTCAGAACTTGAGCTTTTAGGCGTTGGTCTTGTTGTAGTGTAATTAAACCATTGCTATGATATAAGGATACTTTTCAGGCGTTGGTCTTTTTGCTTACTTGAGGCACTCCCAGTTTTACTACTCCCCTTAGAACGGGTCTTAGTACTTCCACAGCAATCTGACAGCTTGGTTCAGGACATTTTATGTTCCCAAAATCTGCCTTGTATCCACGTGGAAGAACTTCAACTTTTGTGAGCATTGGAAGTGGTTGTTGTTGAGGTGCAGCCATTGGAGAATACTGAAATATCAATCAAGCACAAATATGCAGGATACATGACAGTTAGCAAATATTTAAACTTGATGTTACACTTGTCATCCTTTTGTTGCTTAGATTACATGTTTAACTATAGCAGTTATCAAATTATATCAATTTTGCCAATTTCTATAGAATTTGTCCAATTTCGATAGACTTGAAAATGTCTAAGGAATTTGTTCAGTTCCGATAGAAATCTCATTTGCGATAAGTATCGCATTTGCGATAACTATCACATTTGCGATAACTATCACATTTGCGATAAGAATCACATTTGCGATAAAAATCACATTTGCGATAATTATTGGCAATTTCAATAAACCCTTATACAAGTGTTTTTTATAAAAACTGTAGTCGAATTGTTCATCTGATTACATCAAAAAAATTGTTAACTTTTGATCACACATTTGTTCCAATATCATTTAATGATGTATCTGAGTCTTGTGTTCAAGTTATAACAATTTTTAACCACAAAAACTCAAAAATCAATCTGTTCGTGTTCTTCTTAAACCCTAACAATCAAAATTACATCTGTGATGTTTCTGGGTTCAATTCAAGGATACAAACATTAAATTCGATGCATAAGAACAACATAGCAATGGTTTAATTACACTACAACATCCACAATCAGTTTCTGGGTTCAAATAAGCATACACATTATGTTAGAACATTCAAGATTCATGTTTTTGGGTAAAAGGGTTAATTCACCCCGGTAAAATTCATTACACCAAAAAGCGTTGAAGTACATAGGATGAGGGTGACTTCCCTCATCTCAGTCCCTTAGGACACTTACAGACTCTCATATAAGAATGACACGCCATTCTTATAACTTACATTGAACATAAACTTACATTGAACATAAACTACAACGACTATAAATAACACAAATTAAATGCAATTCAATTAGACAAATCCTTGAATCATCAAATCGTCATAGTAGTTCAAACTTCCAGCTTCAACCAATTGCGTCTTCTATTAGTATTATGCAAAAAGCATAATCTAATAACCTAATAAGAGTGACTTCCGTAGCAAATCGAATTTGAAGCATAAACATGGTCTAAGCGACCCAACCTTCCAGCATATCCGAACTTGAACCAATCTTCCAACAAATACGAATGAAAACATGAAGATAACACCAAGGATCAAGTCATATGCAACAACCATGATGGAACATGACATGACATCATGAGCAGCAACAATGATAGACCATGAATAAGCAGCGAAGGGACAAATAACCCTCAACAAACCTGTTGTATACCAATGATGATCAAATCAAACAACCACCAAGTCCACACCATCGTACCAGCAGCAAACAATTCAAAAATCTAATGATATCAGCCCTTGCAATCCATGTAAGCCACACGTACAAGAAAACAATAGGGTAAACGACCCTAACGTCCAGCAACAATCATCACAAGACATACCAGGTCTTTGACACGATCACTAATTGATAACAATAGCAGCATCGTTCAAGACCAATAAATAACCAAACAATACCATGTCTAAGTAACGATATAATGATCACCAAATCCTAACTTCCATAGAGACCAGTAGCATCGATCAAAAGGCAAAATTAATAAGATTGGCAGCATGATTATAAACGATGTACAAAGATCCCTAACGCATAACAACCAGCAGCAACAATAACAAGCCGTAACAGCTTGGCTTAGATCGAAACCAATGGTTGTAGAACAAGGGTTCACGAAACCCTAACCATATCCAAAATCATCTCTCCTTCAAACCCACAAACACATGAATAAACATGTTAGAACCTGATGTAATAATCAAACAACCACCCCAAAACGGGTAACCTTCATAGTAACGACCAGATTCACCATTAACAACCATTCAGAAAATTGAAACCCTAAAATAGGGTTTCATAAGCATCAACGAGTAGTACCACATCAAACCCATTGGATCGACCAGAATCAAGAATCATTCGAACCATGTCAATCCAATAATCAACCCCAGCAAGCAGATCGTAGAAGATTATACCATGAAAAGCAAAAAACCCTCAAATCGATTGAAAGATATGCCAAGTAATCGTTTTGGGTATATAAATAAGAATCAAAACAAACCCTTCATATAAAAAGTCGATTAAAGAACCGACTATCAAAAAAACGATTAGGGTTTTGTACCAGCCGCCATAAACTATGAAGATTTCATAAGATATTGAAAAGATTAAGGACAGCCAGAATCAAGGGTACGAATAATAACCACTTAGCGATTGAAACCCTAAAGAACGAATCACCCAAAGTGAGAAAAACGATAGGGAAAAGTTAGGGTTTCAGCAGCCGCCACCTCTCAAGAAACACACAACCCTAACCACGATTGCATACCATGATTAATGGTAGAGAGGCGTATTTAGGAGATGATTTGGCCGGAAAAAATAGAGGTGGCGGCTGGAAAAATCGCCAAGGGGAGAGAGACTACACATTATGTTCAAGATTCAAGATTCTGGGTTCAAATAAGCATACACATTATGTTAGAACATTCAAGATTCAAGATTCATGTTTTTGGGTTCAAATAAGCATACACATTATGTTCAGGACATTATTCTAAGCAAATCCCACTAACAAACCTCATCATAAACGCTCAGAATCAATAAACAAAATTTTCGCACAAACTCTAGATCTAAAACAAGCAATTGTGGTAAATTTAACCGTTGGAATAAATTCCGTTAAAACCATTGTTTATAATCATTATTAAGCATAAATTCACTCACAAATTCGAAAAATCTTAATCGGATCTACAGATTTGATTCTAGCCGTGGATGAGGTGGTTGAGTGTATTTACTGCGGTGGGTGTGAATGTCAGATGAATTGAATGTACCGCAGTTATTATCTTTTCTTTTTTTGTTAATTTTGTTTTAACTTTTTCAAACTTTTCGCATTTAGTCCCTAAACCTTGTAATTTTGCCCTTAAGGTCTTACCATGCTAACTTTAAGTATTCAACTTAGCACATTTGGCACACAACTTTTGATCCTATGGTTTTAATCTTACTGACTCATGGTGCAAAATAGAATTATTTTTCTTGTTTATTGTTGTTTGACCGGTCAATGTCAAATTACTGATTCTTGAAAAACGTACGTTCGTATATAGATATTTCTTATGAAGCAATAACTTTTAAGAAACCATGCAAGTACAAATTTTTTGAAAATTTTAATATCTGTCTCCCCCTTCACACTTGTTCAAAAATAATTGTTGACGGTTTAAAATGAACAAAGTGTTGAAGAAAGGATTTGTACTTGCATTTTTTTTAAAAATATGGAAAATCTGTTTGTGTTTTTATCAAAAATATTTACAAAGATAGTTTTGATATTTGACTCTGATTAATTGTTTTTGAGAAAATTTTCCAAATCATCAGGAGTCAAACATCGCATACCAATTTGGTGAACCAGTTCCACAAATCTTGCATGAGGCAAGGCTTTGGTGAACAAATCCACCAATTGGTGTTCAGTACCCACAAAGTATAATTCAACTGTACCCATTTCCACGTGCTCTTTGATAAAGTGATATCGGAGAGCAATATGCTTCGATTTGCAATGTTGAATCGTGTTGCATGAAATAGCGATGGCACTCTTGGAGTCGTAGTACATCGGAATCTTGTTAAACACATATCCGTAGTCCATTAGCTGAGATCGCATCCATATGACTTGAGCGCAGCAAGCAGACATGGCGACGTATTCTGATTCTGTAGACGACAGTGATGTACAGTCTTGTTTCTTTGACTGCCAAGAGACGAGCTTGTCACCTAAAAATTGTACTCCCCTAGACGTACTTTTTCTCGTGTCTAAACAACCTGCATGGTCAGCGTCTAAAAAAGCAACAAGTTCAAAACCAGAATCCTTCGAATACCAGATCCCCAAATGAATGGTTCCCTTTATGTATCGAAGGATCCTCTTAACAGCAGACAAATGACGTTCAGTAGGTCGTGACTGGTAACGGGAACATAGGTACGTGGCAAATACAACATTCGGCCGGCTAGCGGTGAGATACATGAGAGACCCAATCATACTACGATATTTCGTAGGATCAATGGGTGTGCCATGTAGATCAGCATCTAGCTTTGGGGATGAGGAAGACATAGGGGTATTATAGGTGTCACAAGTATTCATGCCATGCTTTTTCAATATTTCCTGAGCATATTTGGACTGACTTAAAAATATACCACGGGGTGATTGATGAACTTGCAGTCCTAGAAAGAACTTGAGTTCACCCATCATGGACATCTCAAAGTTTTGTTTCATAAGTCTTGCAAAAGCGTTTGAGTATTTTTTATGAGTTGATCCAAAAATGATATCATCTACATAAATTTGAACAATGAGAATATCTTCCCCGTGTTTTTGTATAAATAAAGTCGGGTCAACAGATCCTTTAGTAAAGTGATTGGCTAATAAGAATGCAGACAGTTTGTCGTACCATGCCCTCGGGGCTTGTTTAAGGCCATAGAGGGCTTTCTTGAGCCTGTAGACGTGGTTTGGATGCTCTGGATCGACGAAGCCCTCGGGTTGTGAAACGTACACTTCTTCCCGGAGTTGTCCATTGAGAAATGCCGTCTTCACGTCCATCTGGTATACCGTGATGTTCTTGTGAGCAGCGTACGCCAAGAACATTCTAACAGCCTCAAGACGTGCCACTGGTGCAAATGATTCTTCGAAGTCAATCCCTTCTTCCTGGCTGAACCCTTTGGCGACCAAGCGGGACTTGTTACGAATAACTGTACCATCCGCATCTAACTTATTTTTCCAGATCCACTTTAAACCGACGATGTAAACCCCATCTGGTCTCTCTACCAATTCCCAAACTTCCAACCTCTTGAATTGATCCAACTCCTCTTGCATAGACTCAATCCAGTTGTCGTAGGTAAGGGCTTCTTTAATATTTTTGGGTTCGGACTGACAAACGGTGAGTGCATAAATGCAGGTTTCACCGTCTGTATGGAGTCATTGTCGTGTCATTACAGGGTTTTCTGGGTTGCTAATTACATTTATAAGGGGATGATCCTTTGTGCATTTGTGTGTTGATGGGTAATGTTGATAAGTATGGTGCAGATTTGACGGTTCCAAGTTGCGTGTGGATGACTCTGCGATATCAGGAATGGTGGGAGCCAGCGCAAATGGATTGAAGAATGCATTGCCGTCATAATCTGTAGGAGTGGGTACTTCAGAAGAATGTTGGGGGGACCTTCAGCTGCAGACGCGAAAGTAGAAGGTGTTTGATCTATTGATGATGAGGTGTCTGGTTGAGGTGCATCTTCAGTAACTGCCGTAGTTGTAGTCACTGGTGTATCAGGTACTTGATTATCGACGAGTGGTTGTGCAGCGGAGCTTGTGGATACATCAGGAGCACGACTAACCATAGTATCATCAAACAATGGAGCAAACAAGTCTTCTAGATCTTTGCGGTTTAGAGAGAAGGATGCAGCTGAAGGATCAGGGAAGTTGAGACGGTTGGTTTTGGGTCCTAAGTTGTTTTGCTCAGAAGCTATTTCGGTGATCTCCTGAGTCTCCCGGGTGCGACGGTTCCAAATTCTGAATCCCTTAGAATTTTCACAATATCCGACAAAAATTCCTATGTCCGCTTTGGCCTTCAATTTTCCGAGGTCATCACGATCATTCATTGGATAGCAAAGAGCTCCAAAGACATGAAAGTAATTGATATTCGGTTTTCTGCGGTGAACAATCTCATATGGTGTCTTGGTGTGCCTTTTGGTGATCATGCATCTGTTTTGGGTGTAGCAGGCAGTTGAAACGGCTTCAGCCCATAGGTAGTCCGGTAACTGAGCATTGATTAACATTGTTCGTGTTGCTTCCACTAGAGTTCGGTTTCACCTTTCGACCACACCATTCTGTTCGGGGCTGCGAGCATTGGATGTTTGATGTTCAATACCCACTTTCTCATAATACTTCCTAAGAGTCTGATTCTTGAATTCAGTTCCATTTTCTGTTCGAATTTTTCTGACGGTGTTGCGTAACTGAACTTGAATCTTTGTGAGAAAGGTGATGATCATGGACGGTGCTTGATCTTTACTACGAAGAAAATAAGTCCAAGTCCATCTTGAATAATCATCGACAATTACCAGTATGTACCGCTTCCCATTAATAGTTTGAACACGTATAGGGCCACACAGATCCATATGCAACAGTTGAAGTACGTGATCAGTACTGTGCTCGGGTTTAGGAGGAAAGTGAGCACGATTACTTTTTCCTTGTTCACAAGCGGGACACAGATGATCTTTGGCGTATCTGAATTTTGGAAGACCATCGGCCAAATTTTTATGAGCGAGCTCGGTCATTGTTTTGAAGTTCAGGTGAGACATACGCTTGTGCCATAACCATGCTTTGGTGGGATGTGCCTTGGAAAGTAGACAAATTGGTGAGGAAGCTGTCATGTCAGAGAAGGAAATAGTATAAAGACTGGTTCCGCGCTTTCCTTTCATCAGATCATTTCCTTTAAGATCTCGAACAAAACATGTTTTCTCCCGAAAAGCCACTTCTAAATCACCATCGCAAAATTGTCCGAAAAAACAAATTATGACCAAGACCCTCGACATAGTAGACACGGCTAATCTCGATATTCCCATTGACATAATCACCGTAACCCATGATAGCCGCGAAATGATCATTTCCGAACCTGACAGTGCCTATGAACTTCGCAACGAAATTTACTAGAAGCTTTAAATTGCCTGTCATGTGCCGGGAACACCCGCTATCAACAATCCATAGCACAATTTGAATTACCTGCATTACAAGAAGAGGACACAGGAGAGTTGGAACCGGTAGATCCCGTTGGGTTAGTAATACATGTTTTAATCATCTTTGGAACCTAGGTAAAACTAGGTTTATATTGTAACCAACGCTGCCACGTCCAACTAGTTTGTGCTTTCTTCTTAGTGAATGTGCTAGGTGAATGGATTTTCCTAGGGGCGACTACGGTCTTGTCAATGGTGGTCTCAGAAACTACTTGTGGCGGTTTTCCTAAAATGGACTTAGCAGCGGTTATGGGCCTATAGGAAATGCCAGTAGTACGTTTTTGTTTTCGTGACAAAAGGGTTTTTAGCAATACATTTCTGATGATTTCCAGACAATATACTAGTATGACAGAATACACAATAAGCATCAACCATAATAGCATTAGAAACATTCAAAGATTCAACATTCATTACATCAGATTCAGAATGACACTTAGACAAGCTAGATTCCAAACTAGACGTAACATGTGTCTTATTCAAACTACTAGCATTAACTTCTACTTCTGCATTCTCAGATAATCCACTCTTAGGTTGCCAAACTCTATTCTTCTTTTGACTCTTGATGGTCTTTGAGTTGCTAGCCTTAGATGTGTTGCCTAATCCTGTGGAAGTTGAAGTATTCACATTAGTAGTTTGTGATGATGCTTGCTTAGGTGCCTTGTCGACTATGTACATTCCTTGTGCAATCACATTATTTGGTACAAATTTCCCTTTGTCAAGAACTCTGAGTTTCTCTTTCATTTCAATGATGATGTGGTTTTGTTCTTGAATTTTTGATTCCAACTTTCTATTTAACCGAACAGTGTCATTTCTATTTTCACAAACTTCAGCAATATCTTTTTCATACTCTAAAATTTGATGTTTTAAAACCTCATTTTCATTTTCAAGATTTTGAAGTGTTGAAATAGAAACGTTTTGAGAAGACAAAGATTCTTTTTGACTTTGTAATGCTAACTCAAAGTTAATACTTTGAGTCTGACACTTATCCAGCGTTTGGCGAATTTTGAAAATTTCTTTTGCACATTTGGTTTCCATATCATTGATTTGTCTGAGTCTCTCATTTTCTTTTCTCAGATTTTCATTCTCAATTCTCATTATCTCAATTTCAACACAGTGATCATCAACAAGAAATTCATTGCACGAAAAATAGATAGCATTCATAAGCACAGATATCACATCAGAACTAAGAACATTCGTCAAGAGTCGATCGACATCTTTTTCCAAAGCTTTCTTTTGACCTTTTTGTTTTGCAATTTTGTTATGCTCTGAAAATACTCATCATTGATGCAACTTCTGACTGGAGTTCTTGTTCCCACTATGTGGCACAAAGTCGCAGGTGGTTGACAAGTGGCAAGAATTGTTTTTTAAAAATTTCTCGCTTTTCTTTCTCATAAGGAGATAGAAAAGTGGAGATTTTGATTTCAGAATTTCTTTCAATTGCATTGTCCAAAAGTTGAATGTCGTCCATAAATGTGTGAAAATATTTTAGAATGCGACATTCTTTTGGCATTTGTTCCTTCTCACCTTGATTTGGTAATGGACCATTGACTTGTGCGACAGTAGTTACTGGACCAACATCAGACGAAACATTTATTTCATTTAAAGACCACGTTTGATTAGATCTATCTTTTTGTGGTACAAATGATTTACTAATGTGAGGTGCTTTTGAGTAATCGTATGGTTTGTTATAATAAGCACAACTCAATTTGGATCGACTCTCGTCCGCTTGTTCTAGTTCCTACATGCTGGAAAGTTTCATCAAACAAGTATTCTGCACTGTACAACTTAGGATTTTCCCCGAGTGCCTTTTGTAAAAAACGTGGTTGATCATTTCCAATTGCAAATCCGTATCCTTTAGGATTTGGTTTCACAGTTAGTTTTTGAATTGTAGTTACAGAACCACCCGTTTTATACACAATGTTTTGAAATTCTTTGAGCTTGGATTCCAACGCAACAATCTCCTCAAGATATGAGTTAACACGTTTCCTTGTGGTTTGTTTTTCTTCAATAAGATCATTTTGACAGTTTGAAAACTCTGTTTTAGTTTTGGAAAGCTCAGAGTTTAAGATGTCAATTTGTTTTTGAAATTCGAATTGCTCTTGTTCTTTTTGAGAAATCAAATCATTTTTAGAAACAGTTAACTCATAAACTTGATGTTCTAAATCTTTTACCTGAACGTGTGATTGTTGGAATGCAATCTCAAAGCTTTTCTCATGTTTTTCTTGATTTTCGTAATTTGAAAGTTGCATTTTGTAGCACTCAAGATCCTTTGTTAACAGTGCAATTTTTTCTTTGAAGTTTTTGTTAATGTCATTGCATTTGTCCATCTGGGATTTATGTGCATTTAATTGTGATTGGGTGGCAAGCAATAAGGTCATGAGCTCTGGATCCGAATCTTGCATAAGATCATTTTGTTCAAGATGATCATGATTGTCATCATCAAAAGAATCATCAAATGAAACCACTGGGTTAATTTGATCATCATCAAAGGTAACCACTGTGTTTATTTGATCATTTTTGTGAGATGAAAATGATAAGTCATTTTGAACAAAAGTTTCTTGTGCAGATGAAGATGCAGATGGTGAGGCAATTTCATGAATAAGACAATCTGCATTAGATACCTGAGATAAGCCATCGGTGTCATATACCGAGCCTGTCTCACTCATGTTCATCTCCTGCATGTTGGCCATTAACATGACTGCAGCATTAGCCTCCAGATCCTCCATTTCATCATCAGAGTATGCATTTTCCATAAAACTCTGCTCTTTCTCAGTTAAAATTCCACTGGCCTTTTCATCCTTCAATGCCATGAGAAGAGCTTCTTTATGATATGCACTACCCATTGTCCTCGGTTTGGGGCATGCATTAGCCATATGGCCATTTCCCCCACAATTGTAGCAAGTGATGGATGTATTAGCAATCCCTTTCCCTTTATCAGCAAACTGAGTCCTTCTCTGAGTGTGTCCCATGATGTTTCGATTACCTCCTCCTGAACTGAAACGTTGACCACCAGAATTCCCCATATTTCCTAAACCAAAGCTTCCTGAAGACCGATTCTGAATCTCAACTCTTCCATCATTGACCACTGCATGATTTCTTGTATTCGATGAAGATCTCAAACGATTGTTTGACTTGTTGGAAAATTTGCTAAATGAACGAGCAATTAATGCAAATCCTTCATTCAGAGAGTTAAAAGCATCATCTTCATCAGTGTTGTCAACATTGGAGTACATGCCATAATAATTGTTGTCGTATGGAACAAGTTGATTATCAGGGTATTGTGACGGTGCTTCATAAGGGACAATTTGGTTTGACGGTTGTGGTGCAAAACCCGGATGAGGTGGTAGTGGTGGAACAAACTCCTGATTTGGTGCAAAATGAGATTGAGCCATTAGAACAAGTGAGTTTGGATTAGGTGCAGATGAGAATCCTCCACGTGCTGCACGGTCCTTATCAACTTCAGATTGGTGTTGTTTTAGGTAATCATAAAATAACCCATAAGACACGTCATTGATCTTTTTGGCTTGTCGAACAAATGTGACGTACTTCTGCCAATCTGGTCCGAGACATCCCAAAAACTTGGAGTTGATAGCAATATTTGGTAAGATGATATTGAGGCGATCCAGATCATTAATGATGTTGGTGAAACGATGATAGTATGATTCCAAGGATTCCTCAGGTTCGATCATGAAATGTGTGTATTCCATATACAACTTTGATTCCAAGTCCTCTTGATTGAGTTCAGTGCCTTCCATAAGCAGATGTACGTGCTCCCACATATCCTTGGCTGTCTTTTTGGCATCAATACTCCTGAAGATGGGATTGGGAATCCCTTGGAGTATATAAGACATAGCTAGCTCATTGGCCTCTTGTTGTAGGACTTGTTCAGCAGTTTGTTGAGCTAGAGGAATGGGGGTTGTTGTCGCTTCTCTTGGAGGAACTTGAGTTGGATCAGCAGGAATGGTTGTTGTAGGTGTTGGATATGGTCCATCAATGATGACTTTTTTCAGATATTTCCCGTGAGGTTTCCTTAGTTCGATGAATCGTAGAAAACGACTGGACCACTTCACATAGTTTCCTGGTGTGAGCATAGGTGGTGTGTCCAAAGAACCAGCTTCATGCCTCAATTGTTGACTACCTATGGCTTCACACATTTTGGTAAACCAGTGTGATTCTCTGGAAGAAGGTTGGTAGTTTTGCATTGGTGGAGGAGGAAGTTGTTGCTGCTGAGGGAATTGATGTTGATGCATGAACATTTGATGTTGTTGAAACTGTGGTTGGTATTGTGGTTGATACTGTTGTTGAGGATACTGCTGCTGGAATGGTTGTTGACGATACTGTTGCTGTTGTTGATTGTAGAAGTAGTAATTGTATGGTGGTTGAGACATCCTTGTGTTTTGGTTGATCGTGTAGATAATTAAGATGTGTGTTATGAGTTATGAGGTTTGGTTTTGGTTAAGTGGTGTTTTTGTTCAATTTCGATAAAGGTTACTGTTCACTACAATTTCGATAACACTGTTCACGTTGCTCAATTTCGATAGAAATCCAATTGCGATAAGAAGTCCAATTGCGATAACTCCCGCAATTGCGATAAAATTGATAATTGCGATAAACTTTCTAATTGCGATAAATCTTACAATTGCGATAAGTTATCTTAATTGCGATAGAAAAGGCAATTTCGATAAATTAACAGAATTGCGATAGATTTTGCAATTTCGATAGATTTATCTAAATTACAATTTTGATCACTTTCTCAAAATCTTATACAAGATATGAGAATAACCGCCAAGTCGAAGTATTTTCACGAACTTATACAAGCAAGGAAAATACTGAACTCCAATTTCGATAAATCCGAAGGCTGCTGTAATTGCGATAAACCCTTGTAGACAATTGCGATAACCTTCTTTTGCACAATTTCGATAAACCCTCTTTTTCACAATTTCGATAAACCCTCTTTTTCACAAATTCGATAAACCCTCTTTTTCCACCAACTTTTTTAGATTACGTTATAATTAGAAAACGATGAATAAACCGATTGTTTTTGGTTTCAAACGTGTAATAATTTAAATTATGAAGAGATTTAGTACTTTTAACGTGAAAAAACCAAAGATGTGGTGAAATTCGATGATTAGCAACGAACTAAACTAGCGTTATACGAGCTCAAACTTGAACAAAAAACTTAACTATTGACGGTAAATCTAATCCCAATTCACGATTTGATCTTTTCACTTTACAAGCTTGAAGATCTAGTGAACGAAATAAGATATTTGATCGTTTTACCACAAAAACCACACGTAATCTATAAAACCAAACGAATAACTGATTGTAAATGATGAAAATCTACTCGATAACACCAACTAACTATCCTTTGGCGTATGATACCACTTGATGGTCCGTATTAATAACGTAACACACGATCTAATCTACTAATAACCACGCTAACAACTACTAACTCAGCTACGAATGAAAACTAATAAACAACTTAAACACTAACGAGAGATTAGAGAATAAAGATGAAGAGAATAGAAGGATGATTTTATTGACACGATAAACTGACAAAGCTTCCACACAAGTGAGACAAAACCAACAATAGAAATGAGCACCCTAAGCCTCTATTTATAGGCGAGTATTAGGGCGTCCCATGTGCAAAGTATTCTAGAAGCTTTTACATGGCCACATGGTCCATGGGCTAAATGGACCATGTGCTTTATACTAACTTATAACCCATATTGGTTTAGCAACCAATATAACGTACAAATGACAAAGACTTGAATAAATATTAAAACATGTTCCCAACACTAAGACTGCTGAAGGGTTACCTAAACCTGAAGCTCAGTGACCAACGCCTGAAAAGCATCATTATATCTTGTCTTCTTGACGATACAATGGAATCAGTCATTAACTGTACAATTGCCAAACAAACTTAGCTTGACTTGGTTCAAAGCTTTGAAGGTCCCTTAGATACCAAGGAAAACAAGATTATGGACCTGAAACTTGAGTATAACACTTTCAGGGCCAAAGACTCTGAAAGTCTCTCTCAGACCTATACCAGATACAAATACCTGATAAATGAATTATCAAATGATGGTGTAGTTTTGTTTAAGCATGAGATCAATGTTGGCTTTGTCAACAGTCTCCCTGAGAAGTGGTTAAACTTCTCTTAGGGCCTCAGGAATGCTAACCACATCCAGACCCTTGAGCTCTCTAAGATCTATGGGAAGTTTATCTATGAGGACAACTTAATCTCTAGGAGATACCCTGACTCAAAGAAAGCTCTTGAGACCAAAAAGGCCCTGACTACCTCACCCATATCAACTGCCTTTTATTCTAATGGTGTTGTGCAGGATTTCCATGAAAATTCTGATGATGAGGCTGATGAAAGAACTAGTGAGGAGTACCTAAATGATTTACACTTAGAATTTCAAGAAAGGGCACTCCTTGCTAATTCAAAACGTTTTATCAAAAAAAATTAGTCAAACTTTTCAAAAGCTAAAGCAAATGAAACCACTGAATGTTTCAAATATGGTAAAAAGGGCCATTTTGCTAAAGACAGTTTTTCAAAAACAACCTCAGAACCCTCATATAAATTTTCAGGAAACAGTTCTTCTTCAGGAACTAGCAAGTTTCAACCAAAAATGCTTCAGTCTTCTCAACATTTTCAAAACAATAATGTTCAAAATGGCCAAAAAGACATTAAAGCTAAATATAGAAAAGTTAAGGATAAACTTGCTCTCTTTGAGGCCAATCCCTCAATGTCTCAGGCTGTTCAAACTTCCAAACCTGTTCAAGCAAAGAACAAGGTTCTTGTAGCTGAAGCCTATGACTGGGATGAAGAAAAGGTCTCCTCAGATGATGAAGAAGTTAGAGTAAGTGCACTGATGGCACTTTCAGATAGTGATCAGCTGGCTGTTGGAAAAAGCCATGCAAGAAATGGAGAGTGGGTCAACATAACCATAAAAAAGGTAAATATTTTACATTCTATGGATGATGATTCTGATTGGCAGTCTTACATGAATTACATTAATGTATATCTTAAGTTTGTAGAAGAACAAAGGCTTAATTTGCTTTCAAAATATAACAATCTTGTTCAAGAATTTAATAAGTGTTGAGAAGAATCGCTTGTCTTAAAACAAGCTAAGCTAGAAGCTGTTACACTTCAAATTCAAAACACTGAGATTTTAAAACAAAATCAAGCTCTTCAAAATGAACTTAACAAAGAAAAGGCTGAAATTGCAAGCTGGACTAAAAAGAATCCTAAAATCTATGAAACTGTTAGTCTTATTCCTAGTGAAAACAAGAAAGTCATAGGAGAAGACCAACTCACTGAATCCCCTAGTGAGAGTCACAGTGAAAAGGCCTTTATTGCAGCTGGCATATCTTTTAAGCAAGAAATGATACCCAAGTCTAGTGACTGGATTGTTAGAAACAACCCAGTCAGTAAGTTGCCTAACTTTGAGACTGGGAAAATCTTGCATCTTGAAAGTTAGGCTATAAAGGATATGCTTGGACTCACTAATAAACTCAGTAACTGAGTCAATCAATGAGTCTGAATCCGAATCACTTGCACCACTCCCACCTCTGAAAGTCCTTCAAGGAGCTGAACCATGCTCTAATCATACACCATTAGTCTATTCTCAACATTCTCCAAAGGAGAAGTCAGGAGTAGGTAAAACCATCCTGAAAAGGCCAACCCCTGAAGTCTCAGTTCCTATTGGTGACTCAACAACTTCAGTCCCTACTAAAGTAAAATCTGAAAGCCCTCATTCAAAATATGATCAGTTGGCTGAGCTTGTTAGGAAGCTGAGTGAGAAGAATGAATCTTCTGAGAAACTTCCCCAATCTAAGATTAAGGAACCCAAATCAGCTTCCTCAAGCACCACCAAACCAAAACCCTCAAAACCTCAGCAAAGATGTGAGTTGTGTAACTATACAAATCATTCTACTGATGATTGCTATAGAATCCTCTTTTGCATGGTTTGCAAAAAGGAATATCACAGAACTTCTGATAATCTGTCATACACAGTCACATCCAAAGCTGCAAACTTTAAAGCACAGGCTTTTAAGTATCCCTCTGATTCTAAGCAGAAGCAGAGACAAAAGGCTAAGCCTTTTTCACCTTGCCCACATTGTGGCTTCAAATACCATCTTCCTGAGGATTTCCTAATGGACACTAGTTGTGACATATGTGGAGATCCCACTCATGACACATCAGGACATGAGAAGGTCATTCAGACCAAAAGAGGAATCACCAAGTCATCCTCTCAGTCTACTGAGTCCACCTCTGCAATCAAATGCAAAATCTGTGGAAGCTCAGTCCATTCAACCTCTGACCATACATCAATTGTTACTTTTAAATGGGCCATTAAAGCCAAGCCCTCCAAAAAGAGGGGTCCTAGAAAGAACTAACTCGGTTTACCATTTGTGCAGAGACATGCCAGGGAGCCAGTTTGGCATCTAGATAGTGGATGTTCAAGGAGCATGACTGGTGTGAAAGAATATCTATACAAATATGTTAAGGAACCAGGACCCAAGGTGGTATTTGCTGACAATTCATCATGTCTCACTAAAGGGTATGGTTCAGTAAACTGTAGTGGTATAGTCTTTACTAGGATAGCTTATGTTAATGGTCTTAAGTACAATTTAATCAGTGTCAGTTAACTATGTGATGCAAAGTACGTAGTTCAGTTTGATGATAAGCAAGGTACCATCTTCAATGCAAATAAGGTAGTAGTCCTTATTGCACCAAGAAGACAAGATGTTTATGTGTTAGACATGAATACTCTAACTCAGAATGGAACTTGTCTCTTTGCTAAAGCCACTGATACTCTCAACTGGCTTTGGCATAAGAGACTTTCCCATCTAAAGTTCAAAAACATAAACTATCTTGCCAAACAAAACAAGGTCCTTGGCTTACCATCACTTGTGTTTTCAAAGGATAAACCCTGCTCTGCCTGTGAAAAAGGTAAACATCATAGAGCATCCTTTAAAACCAATCAAAACTTTTCCATCAAAAGTTGTCTTCATCTTCTCCATATGTATCTCTTTGGGCCAATCAGTCCTAGATCCATTAACCATGAGAAGTATACTTTGGCCATTGTGGATAAATACTTAAGCTACACTTGGGTTTACTTCCTGACCAAAAAGAGTCAGGCAGCTGGAATAATCATGTCCTTTGTCAGGAACATTGAAAACTAAAATGACATTAAAGTCAAACAAATTAGGACTGACAATAGGACTGAGTTCAGAAACCATGAACTTGAATGTTTCTGTGATGAGAAAGGTATTTCTCAAAAAATTTCCTCTCCTTACACACCTGAACAAAATGGTGTTGCTGAAAGGAAGAATAGAACACTCATTGAAGCTGCTAGAACAATGCTAAATGGATCAGTCCTATCCAAATACTTTTCGACTAAAGCAGTCAAAACTGCTTGTTATACACAAAACTGATCCATCAATGTCAAGAGACATAGCAAAACCTCTTATGAGTTAGTCAAGGGAAGAATCCCTGACATGAGCTATTTTCATGTCTTTGGGTGTCCTGTGTTTGTTAATAATCACAAGGATCACTTAGAAAAATTTGATGCTAAAGCTGATGATGGATACTTCCTAGGATACTCTCTTGTCACTAAAGCCTTCAGGGTGTTCAACACTAGGAGACAACAAACTGAGGAAACATTTCATGTTACCTTTGATGAGAGTACTGAAGCAATCAGATTCTCAAACACCTCAGTGGAAGAGATAGGTATTGATGATTCATCATGATATCCTCCTGATGAATACCATCCTGATAGTAATCCTTCCACTCAGTACCAAGCAAATGCTAATATCTCCTACTACATTGTCCCTCACAACCTTCCTCACCCAACCATCACTGAGTTTGTTGAAGCACAAACAGTACTGATGCAATCAATCAGTCTGAACAAAGTACTCAGGAACAATCAATCTCAGTGATCAGCCAAGTCAGTCAGACACTCAAGATCCTAAAGATCATCAAGTGTCTGCACCAGAACCTACACCTTTACCCAATCAGGCCTCCACAAGTTCTAATCAGTATCCAAGACCTCAGGGCAGTTGGACTAGGTCTAAAGATATAGAACTTGTCAATATAATTGGAGAGCCTACTGAAGGTATGCTTACTAGAAGCATGGCTGCAAAACTGAAGGCAGCCTCAGCCAATGAATGTTTGTTTGTGGACTTCATTTCCACAATTGAACCTAAAAGTGTCAAAGAAGCACTTAAACATCCTAGTTGGGTTCAGGCTATGCATGATGAACTGGAACAATTTGACAGAAACATGGTAATGACCTTGGTCAAATGTCCTCAGGATGTTACAGTCATTGGCATGAAAGGGGTGTTTAAAAACAAATCTGATGAAAATGGCATAGTCATTAAAAACAAGGCCAGACTTGTAGCCAAAGGCTATAATCAACAAGAAGGCATTGACTATGAAGTGACATTTGCACTAGTGGCAAGGATGGAAGCCATCAGGATCTTTCTTGCATTTGCAACCTACATGAACTTGAAAGTGTACCAAATGGATGTAAAAAGTGCATTCTTAAATGGTTCACTAAAAGAAGAAGTTTATGTTCAATAGCCTCCTGGATTTGAAAGCAATGAGTTTCCTGACTATGTCTACAAGCTTGACAAAGCCCTTTATGGACTAAAACAAGCTCCTAGGGCATGGTATGAAACTCTTTCAGCCTTCCTCATCCAAAACAAATTTGTCAGAGGCAAGATAGACAACACATTGTTTATCTATAGGACAAATGGTGATGTCATTCTTGTACAAGTATATGTGGATGACATCATATTTGGGACAACAAGTTATAAACTTTGCAAAAAGTTTGAAAAACTAATGGAAAAGAAATTTAAAATGAGCATGATGGGAGAACTCACTTACTTCCTTGGACTGCAAATCAAGCAGACTGCCTCAGTCAAAAACTCCCATGGTTCCTCCAAACAACCTAGGTCCTGACCCTGCTGGTAAACCAGTGAATCAAACTCTTTTTAGAGGAATGATTGGGTCACTGATGTACCTACTTGCATCAAGGCCTGATATCCAATTCTCAGTCTGTTTGTGTGCCAGATATCAATCTGACCCAAGAGAATCACATCTCACAGCTGTGAAAAGGATCCTCAGGTACCTGAAAGGTACTCCAAGTCTTGGATTGTACTATCCAAAATGTTCAGGCTTTGATCTCAAAGGGTACTCAGACTCTAACTATGCTGGCTGCAACATGGATAGAAAAAGCACCTCAGGCTCCTGCCAATTTCTTGGTGGAAAATTAGTCTGTTGGAGTGCTAAGAAGCAACAATCAGTTGCCATGTCCTCAGCAGAAGCTGAATATGTTGCAGCTGCCAATTGTTGTGCAAATGTATACTATGGATGAAAAGTCAACTCAGTGACTATGACATCCATTATAAGATGGTTCCCATTTTTTGTGAGAACACAAGTGCAATTGCCATCTCAAACAACCCTGTTCTTCATCAGAGAACCAAACACATTGATATCAGATATCATTTCATCAGGGACCATGTCATGAATGGTGACATTGAATTACACTTCATTCCCACTGAATATCAGCTAGCTGATATATTCACCAAACCATTGGATGAACCAACTTTCACAAGACTAAAAGTTGAATTGGGAATGTTTGATATTGAGAATTAATCCACTGATTGAATCCATCAAACTTTGTGTAAATTCTAAAAACCTCAAGTCCCTGACTCAATGTGTCTCTCAGTGAATAAGATCACTGAATAACCTTCCCTGAACCCTTCACACTGAATGAAAAGTCATTCATGGGCCTCAAGAAGACATTCAATGCTATACTTAATGCTCTAAGTATCTAGTTAGTAAATGTCCGAGGTTGGAAACTAAATACCTATTTAATATATGAATATATGTTCTTTTTCCTTCTGGCATGAACATCTTGGGCCCCCACTTCTCACTTGGCATTTAATGCCTCTCCTTACACATAATATATATGTGATGATGTAACTCTGCAAAAACACCTTTGCAGACGGCACAACTGTTCACCTCGACTGTTGCGCAAAACCCGAGAAAGTGGAGTGGTGGCATTTAATGCAGATATCAAACGTTTATACAAAACGGTTTTCAAAATTTTGAGAAAAATTCGCTTAATGCCAAAACCACCCCTCCTCTCCACTTCCCTATAAAATCCCTCAAGAAAATAACACACACGTTTTTAGAAATCTTAAACTCTTACTTTTCTTTCAAAAACTATTGTGTGTGTTCTTGACCTCTAAACTCAGACCATTTTTTCTCTTGCAAAACCAATACCTTCTTTAAAATGGCTACTTCTAGAGCTATAACATAGGGATTCCAACTAGAGGGTGTGGATTTAACCAAAAATAATGACATAGGAAATTTTGCCTATCCGGAAAAATTTCCGGCTTATAAGGATGTGGTAAAATACTTGCAAAACTGCTTCCTTTCTACGGCATTCACAAAGACACCCCCAGTCATATACCATGACTATTTGAGGGAGTTCTGGTGCACAGCAGTGGCTACAAGCCCTGATGTCATCAAGGACACCATCATCATGTTCTCAGTGAATAATGGGAGAAGGACCCTCTCCCTAGATTACCAAACCTTCATCAAAGCCACAGGCCTTGATTTCGCTAAGAACTTTGACCCTCAGCTCACTAAAGCTGAAGTAAAGGCCGAATTGCTTTTACTCCACATGACGACAAACACCCTAATGTGGCCCCATGGACTGTATTAGTAAAAGCCCCAATCATCAAGACCTGGTTTCCCGCTGTCTGGAGGATCCTGATGACCTTTGTCATTCAGGTCCTTGGTGGAAATAAATCCTCCACGGAGCAATTGAACACTGCTCAACAAATGATAGTGTTCAGCCTCCTGGAGGGTAGAAAGATAGATATTGGAGAGATAATCTTCAGAGACCTCATAGCCAAGCCATCAGGGAAGTCTAGGCAAAGACGCATGTCTTACCCTAGGTTCATTTCCTATGCACTTCAAGACTTATTAGGCTCCGAGTATGTTAGACCCAACGTCCAGGGATCTGACCCTGATGTCTTACAAAAGGCAAACTACTCGAGAGACCTCACTGAGGTTACACCCGTTGCCCTGACCACATACATGCTGATGGTCATTCAGGGCGCAGACGCGATATCACCAATGCCTTCTCCTTCAAAGAAGGAGAAGAAGAAGGCAGGGTCCAGGAAGGTGGTTCAACCCAAACCACTCGCCACTGAGACTTCTGCCTCAAAGCCTCAAAAAAGGCAACCAACGGCCAAGCCCACTGAGACACCCACAGTTGAGACCCACTTGGCCAAACAACAACCGCCAACAGAGGGCACTAAGAAATCACCCTCAGGGTCCTCGGGCAAACCTGCTCCTCATGACTCCACTGGCATATACAAGTCAGTGGGGTCAGGAACCATCCAACCCTCACATCCCGATGAGGCATTCGTCAATCACCACCTTTGCCTGAGGGAGAATAGGGTCCTATATCCTCAGTAGAGCCGCACCACTCTGCTGAGAAGGGGACCCACACCCTCTCACATCCCGTTTATGGCTTTGACAAATCACAGTCAGAGTCTCAGGGAGAAACGGCCCCTAAATCTTCATCAAGGCAGCACAACCTTGGTGGAAAGGGGGGCCTCTACATACAACTTCCCGTTTACGGCTCTGAGCAATCACACTCAGGGTCTCAGGGAGAAACGGTCCCTATATCTTCGTTAGGGCAGTACAACCCTGATGGAAAAGGGGACCTCAACAAATCATTGTCTAGTGATGGTACTGGAGAACACCCACCAGTCCCTGAAGGCACCCAAGGGGACAAAGACTCAGGGGGCATACGACCACCCGCTGATATAGAACCTACACCCCCCCCCATGGCGAATTCAGTCTCTTGGGGACTGAACCTGTGGACCAGGCAGAGAAAACCCACTCTGTTCACCTGGAGGGGTCAGGACCTGGCCAAAACAAAGGAGAGCTCTCTTTCGAAGGGGAGCCGGATTCCCAACATGTTCCAACTCTTGCAGATCTTGAGATGCTGCTAAATGAAGAGTCAGAAGAGGAGATGGCTGATTTTGGAGATGAAGAAGTTTTTGGTGCTGGGGATGACATGGAGATTGAAACTTACAACTCTCCTTAGCACACTGAACAACCAACATCATCTCCTCCTCCTAAGGAACAACCCCATCACAACCCTACAACATCATCATCATCATCAGGCACCTCCAATGACTCTACTCCTGCTACTCCTCCATATCTGCAAAAGTATGATAATGTTCTACCTCTCACTGAACGGCAGTTAGTCAAGTTTCTCCGCAAGTCAAACACTGCCTTCTTTAGAGAGATAACACAAGAACAATGGGATCAGCACACTGATGTAGCAGCTTCATATGCTGACTTCAGGGCCGCTATTGAAGACTCTCAAGGTAAACTACATCAGGTCGCTGCCTTCACTAATAAACAAATCAGTGACCTGAGGACATCTCTTGATCATCTGGGTTCTGCACAAGACACGCAGTTCTACAATGTATTGACGACTCTTATTTCCATTCAAGAGGAGTTCAAAGATGATCTTGCCCTTCTTACCAAGCTGTCTGAGTTCAGGGATACTTAGAGGACCACCTCCTCCAACATTGCTGAGCTTCTCAAGCTACTCCAAGAGGTGGATCTTCAACCGCTCAGGTCTCAGCAAGATGTCATTCAATAGTCAGTATCTGATACCCAAGAGTGCCTGACAAAAATCTCATCAGCCTTTGATCAGCTCTCCATAAAACATAATGAGCTGATCAGTCACTACACCACCAAGGTCACTGAACTCACCGATGATCAAGTCACCATGGCAAATGACATGTCAGTCCTGAAGAATGAGACCTCTGACATAAAGAACATGGTCTCCACCATCCTGACAATTCTTCAGACTTCTCCGGTTCCCCAAGCTCCTCAGTTAACAGATGCCTTATACTGAAGAACCAGCATCTGTTGAGAGGGAGAAACCTGATAACCAAGTTCCTGAAACTGAGGATCAAAACATTACAGAAGCTGTTCCTCTACAAAGCTTCATGCCAGGACCCTCAACCTCCTAAGCTCTCGTTGTTGTTACTACCACTCCCATCCCAACTGAAGCAACAACAACAACTGAGTTCCCAGAAGCCTCATTCAGTACACCCACTCCCACTGACAAAGGTAATGGAATAATGGAAACTGAAGACTCTCCTCCAAAGTTGGTAAAGGCACCAAAAGAAAGGCTTCCTGACCCAGACGCACCCTTTGAAGTTATCTTAGATGACGGGAGAAGATTCAAGGGAACTAGGGAAGAAGTGGCCGCAGTTTCTGATGAACAGGATAAAGTCAGGGCTGAAACACTCAGTAGACCAGTGATTGCTGAAGTGGCCAAGGATGTCATCAGGGAAACTGGGCAGGTTATCAGGGGGAAGAATTTCTCAAACTTCAGGCTGACCTAATCAAAGAACACAATCTCAAGGTCAAGCTCAATAATGAAAGGAAGAGGAAAACTTATGAGAAGTATTTGTGGTACATGACGAAGACAAAGGGTGAAGGCACCATAACTGACATGACCATTCACAACACTAAGCCCATAAACATTACTGTTCACAGAGGGCCGAGGAAGTCTGAGAAGAACACACCCTTCAAATTCTCAGATTATGGGCTAAAAGAATGGGACATCATGGGGCCCATCCTGAGGAAGAAGCAAAGCAGGATCGTTCCTGACCTTCTAGCTACCCTGAACAACAAATATGAGGAAATGGAAATGGTGGCCAAGATCTTGGGAATAGATCATGAGAAGGCACTTGCTTCTCACGGACTTGCAATTCCTGAACCTACTCAAAGGACTGGGAAGAAGAGGAAAGCTATGGGACAGGAACCTGAACAAGTCATAACAGCTCTTCATTGCAACAGAACTCCTCCTCAAGGGGTAAATATTTGTTCCCAACAAAGTTATCAAGCTTCCTGAGTATGGCGTCTTCATCGTCGATGAGTTTGGCCAACAGGCCTTTCAAAGAGTAAGTGACATAAACTTGGTAGAAACTACAACTCTTCTGGCATACAAGCTGATGGCAATTCACGTGAAAAGCCCTAATAACGAAGAGTTTATAAAGCTGATAGATAGGATGATGAATGAAAGACCCGACAAGGAGAAGTTGGTGTCTAAGAAGGGCTAAGTTGGAGCTTATGGGAATCTTGGAAACCTGAGTACAGATCCTTGAGCATTATGTTTAGATTATAGGACTTTGTAATGATATGAATAAAATCCGGCCCACGTTTTGTTATATCAGTGTCCTTTATTAGCTTTCTATATATTCAGTGTAAGAAGAAGCCCAATTGCTTACTTACACTGATCAAACACTTAGGCATAATTTATATCCAAATAGGGGGAGATTGATGGGTCCATTCAGTACCCAAGCAGCCTAACAACAAGGATTTGAATACAAATTAGCCCAAGTGTTAATCAACCATGAACACTCTCAGGTCACTGAGTGAACAGTCACTCAGTGAGTTATCTTCAGGATGCTTAGGACGAGTCTAAGAAGAAAGATTCACCATTCAGGAAGGCGGAACTCCCCGAGTGTCACTTAAGCCAAAGAAGAAGATAATGGGTTCAGTGAGTGATGACAATAACTCACAGAACCCCAGTCTCCTCAACAACTATAATGATTGAAGACTGAAGACTGAAGACCTAGACTGAAGAATCTGAAGTCTGAAAGAAAGGCGGGACAAGGCGGGAAGAGTTTGAAAAGATAAGGAGAAGTCCTTATCAGGCCAAAGTCAAACTTTCCCTGAAAGGCTTAAGAACAAGAACAGTGTTATCACTGACATTCAGAAAGCAGTATTAACCTATTCCCAAAATAGATTCTTAGAACTGTGACAAAATACTGTTGTATTTTGTCCAGACTAGCTAGGTCATTCTTTTTGTATTTTTAGTCATGAGTGCTCTTTAATACTTGTGTATAAATAGGATCATAAAGGAGAAAAGTAGATAAGTTTTGTACATTAAAAGTTAGACTTTCACAAAACAACTTTTCTCCTCCAAAGAGCAACCTAGTCCCTGAGATAGCTCAGTGGTTCATTCATAGTTGCCACTCAAGCATAGCTTGAGTTTAGTGAGGAGAACATACCATACCTTATCGTTTCAATCCCAAGTGTTTATTCCGCAAACACTTGGGTATAGATTCTTTTGATTAATTTCTAATAAGAATTTAAACGTTGAAAAACTTGTGTTTTTATCTTTTATGTTTTACATATTTGTTTAAATTAATGGGGGAATTTCATATATCCCCTTCCAAACCTTCTAAATTTCATATATACCCAACCCAAAATCTAAATATCATATATCCCCTTCCAAACTTTCTAAATTTCATATATACCCAACCCAAAACCTAAATATCATATACCCCCTCCCTTAAACTTTTAAATATCATATTTACCCATACTAATTAATTTTAACAATTTTTTAGAAAAATTATTTTTTTTTTTGAAATTTTTTTTTTGGAAATTGATTTTTTTTTTTCCGAAATTGATTTTTTTTGAAATTAATTCTTTTAGGAAAATTATTTTTTTTTCGGAAATCAATTTTTTTTTTAGAATTTCAAAAAAAAAATTCTGAAAAAATTAATTTCGGAAAAAAAATCAATTTCGGAAAAATTAATTTAGTTTTTTTCCGAAATTGATTTTTTTTTTTCGAAATTAATTGTTTTAGGAATTTTTTTTTTCGGAAATCAATTTTTTTTTGAAATTGTAAAAAAATTAAATTTTTTTTTTCGAAATTAAATTTTTTTTTCCGAAATAAATTTTTTCAGAATTTTTTTTTTTTTGAAATTCTAAAAAAAAAATTGATTTCGGAAAAAAAAATAATTTTCCTAAAAAAATTAATTTCGAAAAAAAATCAATTTCCAAAAAAAAATTTCAAAAAAAATAATTTTTCTAAAAAATTGTTAAAATTAATTAGTATGGGTAAATATGATATTTAAAAGTTTAAGGGAGGGGATATATGATATTTAGGTTTTGGGTTGGGTATATATGAAATTTAGAAAGTTTGGAAGGGGATATATGATATTTAGATTTTGGGTTGGGTATATATGAAATTTAGAAGGTTTGGAAGGGGATATATGAAATTCCCCCTAAATTAATCAACACATTATCCAGTCATGGAGCATGATTAGTCTAACTTTATAGTTAAATCTAATTGTGTAACGGGAACAATAAGTGGTATCAGAACCTCTGGTTTGTAAAATCTTTTCAAAAACTAAAGAGTGCTCAAGGTTTATAAAACTAAGATCCTACTATGGCTGATATTAATGTGCCCCAGCTCGTCGACAAAAAAGGAGGAAGCTATTCAGCTGTTGCTCCCAGACTTGAAGCTGGAAAATTTAGCAAGTGGAAAAAGCGTATGCTTTGCTACTTGACTGGTATGGAACCAGACTACATCACTTGTATCAATGAAGGTCCTTATATCCCTAAGACTGTTGAAGGGACACCTAAACCTGATGCTCAGTGGACCTTTGAGGAGAGAAGGGTGGTCAACCAAGACCAACGCCTGAAAAGCATCATTATATCTTGTCTTCCTGACGATACAATGGAATCAGTCATTAACTGTACAACAGCCAAACAAACTTAGCTTGACTTGGTTCATAGCTTTGAAGGTCCCTTAGATACCATGGAAAACAGGATTATGGACCTGAAACTTGAGTATAACACTTTCAGGGCCAAAGACTCTGAAAGTCTCTCTTAGACCTATACCAGATACAAAACCCTGATAAATGAATTATCAAATGATGGTGTAGTTTTGTCTAAGCATGAGATCAATGTTGGCTTTGTCAACAGTCTCCCTGAGAAGTGGTTAAACTTCTCTCAGGGCCTCAGGAATGCTAACCACATCCAGACCCTTGAGCTCCCTGAGATCTATGGGAAGTTTGTCTATGAGGACAACTTAATCTCTAGGAGATACCCTGACTCAAAGAAAGCTCTTGAGACCAAAAAGGCCCTGACTACCTCACCCATATCAACTGCCTTTTATTCTAATTGTGTTGTGCAGGATTTCCAAGAAAATTCTGATGATGAGGCTGATGAAAGAACTAGTGAGGAGTACCTAAATGATTTACACTTAGAATTTCAAGAAAGGGCACTCCTTGCTAATTCAAAACGATTTATCAAAAGAAATCAGTCAAACTTTTCAAAAGCTAAAGCAAATGAAACCACTGAATGTTTCAAATGTGGTAAAAATGGTCATTTTTCTAAAGACTGTTTTTCAAAAACAACCTCAGAACCCTCATATAAATTTTCTGGAAACAGTTCTTCTTCAGGAACTAGCAAGTTTCAACCAAAAATGCTTCAGTCTTCTCAAAATTTTCAAAACAATAATGTTCAAAATGGCCAAAAAGACTTTGAAGCTAAATATAGAAAAGCTAAGGATAAACTTGCTCTCCTTGAGGCCAATCCCTCAATGTCTCAGGCAAAGAACAAGGTTCTTGTAGCAAAGAACAAGGTTCTTGTAGCCTATGACTGGGATGAAGAAGAGGTCTCCTCAGATGATGAAAAAGTTAGAGTAAGTGCACTGATGGCACTTTCAGATAGTGATCAGCTGGCTGTTGGAAAAAGCCATGCAAGAAATGGAGAGTGGGTCAACATAACCATGAAAAAGGTAAATATTTTACATTCTATGGATGATGATTCTGATTGGCAGTCTTACATGAATTACATTAATGTATATCTTAAGTTTGTAGACGAACAAAGGCTTAATTTGCTTTCAAAATATAACAATCTTGTTCAAGAATTTAATAAGTGTTGAGAAGAATCACTTGTCTTAAAACAAGCTAAGCTAGAAGCTGTTACACTTCAAATTCAAAACACTGAGATTTTGAAACAAAATCAAGCTCTTCAAAATGAACTTAACAAAGAAAAGGCTGAAATTGCAAGCTGGACTAAAAAGAATCCTAAAATCTATGAAACTGTTAGTCTTATTCCTAGTGAAAACAAGAAAGTCATAGGAGAAGACCAACTCACTGAATCCCCTAGTGAGAGTCACAGTGAAAAGGCCTTTATTGCAGCTGGCATATCTTTTAAGCAAGAAATGATACCCAAGTCTAGTGGCTGGATTGTTAGAAACAACCCAGTCAGTAAGTTGCCTAACTTTGAGACAGGGAAAATCTTGCATCCTGAAAGTTAGGCTAAAAAAGATATGCTTGGACTCACTAATAAACTCAGTAACTCTAAGTCAGTCAATGAGTCTGAATCAGAATCGCTTGCACCACTCCCACCTCTGAAAGTCCTTCAAGGAGTTGAACCATGCTCTAATCTTACACAATTAGTCTATTCTCAACATTCTCCAAAGGAGATTTCAGGAGTAGGTAAAACCATCCTGAAAAGGCCAACCCCTGAAGTCTCAGTTCCTACTGATGACTCAACAACTTTAGTCCCTTCTGAAGTAAAATCTGAAAGCCCTGATTCAAAATATGATCAGTTGGCTGAGCTTGTCAGGAAGCTGAGTGAGAAGATTGAATCTTCTGAGAAACTTCCTTAATCAAAGATTAAGGAACCCAAATCAGCTTCCTCAAGCACCACCAAACCAAAACCCTCAAAACCTCAGCAAAGATGTGAGCTGTGTAACTATACAAATCATTCTACTGATGATTGCTATAGAATCCTCTTTTGCATGGTATGCAAAAAGGAAGATCACAGAACTTCTGATAATCTGTCATACACAGTCACATCCAAAGCCAAACTTTAAAGCACACGCTTTTAAGTATCCCTCTTATTCTAAGCAGAAGCAGAGACAAAAGGCTAAGCCTTTTTCACCTTGCCCACATTGTGGCTTCAATGACCACCTTCCTGAGGATTGCCGAATGGACACTAGTTGTGACATATGTGGAGATCCCACTCATGACACCTCAGGATATGAGAAGGTCATTCAGACCAAAAGAGGAATCACCAAGTCATCCTCTCAGTCTACTGAGTCCACCTCTGCAATCAAATGCAAAATCTGTGGGAGCTCAGTCCATTCAACCTCTGACCATTAATCAATTGTTACTTTTAAAAAGGCCATTAAAGCCAAGCCCTCCAAGAAGAGGGTTCCTAGAAAGAACTAACTCAGTTTATCATTTGTGCAGAGACATGCCAGGGAGCCAGTTTGGCATCTAGATAGTGGATGTTCAAGGAGCATGACTGGTGTGAAAGAATATCTGCACAAATATGTTAAGGAACCAGGACCCAAGGTGGTATTTGCTGACAATTCGTCATGTCTCACTAAAGGGTATGGTTCAGTAAACTGTAGTGGTATAGACTTTATTAGGATAGCTTATGTCAATGGTCTTAAGTACAATTTAATCAGTGTCAGTCAACTATGTGATGCAAAGTACATAGTTCAGTTTGATGATAAGCAAGGTACCATCTTCAATGCAAATAAGGAAGTAGTCCTTATTGCACCAAGAAGACAAGATGTTTATGTGTTAGACATGAATACTCTAACTCATAATGGAACTTGTCTCTTTGCTAAAGCCACTGATACTCTCAATTGGCTTTGGCATAAGAGACTTTCCAACTAAACTTCAAAAACATAAACTATCTTACCAAACAAAACAAGGTCCTTGGCTTACCATCACTTGTGTTTTCAAAGGATAAACCCTGCTCTGCCTGTGAAAAAGGTAAACATCATAGAGCATCCTTTAAAACCATGCAAAACTTTTCCATCAAAAGCTGTCTTCATCTTCTACATATGGATCTCTTTGGGCCCATCAGTCCTAGTTCCATTAACCATGAGAAGTATACTCTGGTCATTGTGGATGAATACTCAAGATACACTTGAGTTTACTTCCTGACCAAAAAGAGTCAGGCAGCTAGAACAATCATGTCCTTTGTTAGGAACATTGAAAACCAAAATGACATTAAAGTCAAACAAATCAAGACTGACAATGGGACTGA